>SNQJ01S0220570.1:0-15118 GCA_010110895.2 Picea sitchensis | reverse complement strand
CACGTAAAACACTGGTGTACTGTGTATGTGTGTGATTTCTCATTTGTTCATTGTTTATTTACTCTGCAACTATTGGATGATAATGCTACATTGATATAACACTTTCATTTTATGGTGAAAAAGGATTAAATTTCTCTATTACTAATTCACCCCACCCTCTCAGTAATCCAACACATTGTGACTGATTTTTAGCTCACTAAATTTCCTAATGATAAAGTTTAGAAAAAAATATATTAAAAAATAGAAATCCCAAATGAAATTCAAAAATTCTTATACCATGAGAAATTAGATTCAATGATGAATATACAAGTATAAACTACGACGACTAATTCTCATATTTTGCAGGGTTTCCACCTTACTCAAGTGACAAATTTCAGAAACTGCAAAAATGCTTGTTTTATTCGTTGACCAGAAACTCTCGGCCGAGAAATTTACTAGTTTCTCGGGCAAGAGAGTTTTTGGCCCAAAAATTAACCCGAGGTTAAACAAAACTCTTGCCTAGGATTTTGTTTCAAATATCGGCCAAAAGAATAAACAAACTCTTGGGATTTTCATGTCATATTGCAATTTGTTTCATTAATTGTACAATTTTCTATCCAAAATATTACTATGATTTCAGGTTTTTGGCATTGGAGTTTAGGTTTTTAAACATGATCGCACTGGAAATGATGGAGAGGAAAGGAAATATAGAAAAAATGAGAAAGTTAAGAGAAAAAATAGCAATGGAAAGAAATGTGGAGGCACATGGAGTTGACAAAGAAATGAAAAATGTGGAGGCACATGGAAGTGACGAAGAATTGAAAAATTTGGAGGCACATGGTGGTGATGAAGGAATGAAAAATGTTGAGGAACATGTTTATGAAAGAAATGAAGAACATGGAGGTGACGAGGAAATGAAAAATGTGGAGAAAATGATGGGAAACATTGATATTGAGACCGTGATTGGTGAGTAAATATTTGTTTTTGTTTATAAAATTGTATTTAATACAAGTATATAATTGATTTGAAAGTTCACAATATTATAAATTTATATATTTTCATGTAGGGTCAACATCCAACTTACAACATCCTACCATACCTATCAATTTATAGATATTAATTGGAAGTTGCAGCAATATCGTCATTGACGACAAATTTTTGGAGAATATGGATTCAAGTAAAATTGAAGAATTGGGACCTCTAATGTGTGATCATTTAACTCGATATAAAGAAAAAAGATACTCGAAAATTATCTTGAAGGTATTCCCATCATAGCACAAGCTCAATTTCTACATATATTGTTAAAGCAAAAATGTCTAAGAAATGAAATTAAATTATTGGGCATTAAAAGTGTCGAAGAGGTTAAAACAAATGAGATGGTATCGAAAAATGTGACCTACGCCCTTGCCACACTTTCAAGGAAACGATCTCATGATTTAGTGGTTGCTCGTAAAACATTGCTAATAGGGGTTGTGGTAAAAAATGTTGCAACTGATCATTTGTTGGTGATGACTGAAAGACCGTTAAAAACATCAAAAAAAAAATTATGGAAGCATTAAAACATTAGGGTTCAATTAGATGAGGATGATGAAGTTGCATGTTGGGTTTTTATCTGTAGGAAACCTTATCAAGATAGACTTCCAAATAATGTTAGGGACATGGTGAAATATTTGTGGCATTTAAACTCTCGTGTCTTACCAAATGAAAAGGATGTTGTGTGACATCGTATATTTAAAGGAAACTATGAAACTCATGCCAAACACATAACATAGGTCACTCAAGTGGAAATGTTCAAAATTTTTATGGAGACTAATGTTGATGTAAATATTTCCCTTATCACATTTGTGAATATTAAACCATGGTATGTTAGGCCCATCATTGTCTGCGACACATATTGTTGTCGATACCATGTATAATTCGAATTATATTATGAGACATTTATAAATTTTGGCATTCATTGTTGGCCAAATGACCCCCCTCCTTCGAGTGTTCGTGAATTTGTATCTAAAATATTACATGCACGAGAGAATGATCAAGTATTCTAAAAGAAACAATGCGTCAGTGGTAGAAAATGTGAAGAATGTTCTCATTTGGCCCTTTTTTATGCTAAATACCTCATTGATCCAAATGATCCTAAATTGTCAACTCACATTGCAAAATGGAAGAGATATGAATATGTTTATTATACTCATGTTACACATTCAACGACAACATCAAGAAAGATTGATTTAGTTGAAAGTAATATCTCTGTGACATATTTTATGGAGTTGTTTAGGGAGAAAATATATAAATATATCAAGCACTCTCATATAGCACGATAACAGGACTTACAATTCAAGAAATCATGAGATGCATTTCCAATAAGGAACAATATTATCAATTGTTGATTTTGCTGAAAATTACACTTTTACTCCACAAAAGGAGATACAAAGTGAGTATTATCATTCTGACCAGGTGTCTATACTTGTGCATATTTTGTATAGACATGCAGAACTTCATGTTGATGGTTCTGATAGTAATGAAAATAATCGTGAAGTGATTAAAGAGTAGAATTTCTACATTAGTGATGATCGTACACATGATACATGTTTTTTACACCATTTTTTAAATATGCTTTATAAAAAATTATCAAGATGAGGGTTCGGTTTTAAAGAGAATTCGGTGTGGTCAGATGGTTTTATTGGTTAGTTTAAATCGACACACTCATTCTTATGGTTGTCTCCCCTTCATAATAAAATGGATGTTTGCCACACATGGAGATTTTTTGAAACAAAACATGGAAAAGGAGAACATGATGGTGTTGGGTCCTATGTAAAATAGGCACTTAGGAGATATCAAATGAATCACTCTGCTTCTCACCTCACAAATTCAAGCGATGTTGTTAATTGGTGCAAGAAAAATTGAATCCATGAATTCAATGAAAGGATGGCTAATGTGAGAAGGTATGTAATTATTTCAATGACCCTTAATGTTTTAAAATGTAGATACTTAATATGTTTAGATGTACATGAGTATTTTTATTTACATTATGAAAAAAAAGTTTATTTTTATTTAAATGTGAAATTTGATTTGCACAAGTTATTTCTTTATATTGAACATGTTCTTGTGGAATATTGCAATTGGCGATGTTAACAGATCAACGCCATACACGTAATCGAGAAATGAAAGAACTCTTTCTTATGTATTTCATGTATTGATGATGTAGAGTCCTTAGATGAGTGTTAAAACCAAACTAACAAAATTGTCAAACCATGGATACACCAAGAATTGACACCATTTCCCCCATTTGGAAATATCACTGATGCAGAGCGCAACAATGAAGTGGTTTTGATTGACAAGGATTATGATCGTATTTATGATATGGTTACATAAGGTGATGTATTTGATCTCGTTGCACTGATAGATAATCCAAAAAAAAGTTCATTATTATTTATTGAGATGCACCAGGTCGAAAAGCAGGTTGATGCAAGAATTTAAAGATCCATCAAATTATATGTATGTAGTGGGTTCAATGGTTTTAATGGGACATTGCTTTGCATAAGTAAGGAAATGAAATGACCATATTATTTTTCAAGACTACGAACCAAATGTTATATGTTCTTAGTACATTCATTTGGTCATAGCAGCCCGATTGCAGTTGAAGCTAGTGAAGACTAGGAAAAAGTCCAAGAATCGAAAATGGAAATTGTCGATAGAAGATCATAATTCCATTCTTGAAAATATTCCACTAGAACATTTGATACGAATCGACAAAACATTGGTCAAGATGAATTTTTCTTTGATTCTAGGGTTATAACATAGAATTGTTATATAAATTGCACTTTATAGCTTATGGACTTTATATAGTTTATGGACTTTACATAGTTTATGGACATATCACTCTCCATTGTTGGTTTGTGATTGAATGAAAACTTGTGTTTTTGTGTCATTCCTTAAGGTTGATTGACTATGTAATGGATACATGTTTTCTTTCTCATTGCTAGGAATGGGATCTTCCTCATGAAATACATGATCATCTTCTTGCTTGGACTTGGAAGACTTGGAGAAATCAAGTGCACACTTTCTCCCTATTGAATAGGCACATGTACAATATTTAGAACCCATTTCATGGAAATTCCAAAAAATTGAATTGAGTGTTGTATTAGGTATCCAATATAAGTGCTTAAAACATAGAGGGAGCAAGAAAGGATGGATGATTTAGCATCCAATAAAATCTCACGCCATAGTATTAGTGATGAATCTGAAGTTGAACCAACATCTGATGTTAACGATTTTGGTAGGGAGTATTAAAAAACCAAATTGGTCCATATATTGAATATAAAAAATAAAGAGAATAACATAAAAGAATCCATACATATTAAAAATATGTATTGAATATGTAATTTATAAGAGATAATTACAATAGCAAGTGGCAATGTTTATTAATTATACATTGAATGGTCACATATTTAATATACATGCATTTTAGACTCGTGACTTTTGTTTATTTAATATTTTTTATTATGATTGATATTATTGGTAGTTTTTTTTTCCAGGTATATGGATGTATGTCCCTTCAAAGATGCCTTGTCCTTGAAGTAGAGTCTAGGAAAATGTGGTCTTTGTTCTTTCCTAGAATGTTTTCACTTGATGCTCTTTTCTTGATGTTGTCATGGTTAAATAAACTAAATTGTAGGATCTTTGAAGTGTTGAACAGAAATATCGCATTGTGAAAGGGTCAATCCATCAAAATTTTACTTTTTATAAAAGTGTATCGTGCAATATTTTATTAGGAATTCTTTAATTATGATTCTCGATATATCTTTGAAAATGAGTTGAATTGGCATGTTGATATTTAGAAATGAAAACTAATTTTTATGTGATTAAATTTGTGATTTAGGTGATGATAGGATTTTCCTTTTGTTACACTAAGATAGTCAATGATGACAAAGGGACCTTCAATTGTAACTAGATTTGTGAATGTCATTTTATCGATTAATTCCTTGCTAGAAATATTCACTCTATTTTTAAACTTTGATTCCATTGATGATGACTTCCTGATTCAACTTATCAGTGGTTTCCAATCAACGTTTCTTTGCTGACAAGTTATTCTAGATATTTTTTTTGTGTCTTCTTCTCATTCTTGAACTTCTTAATAATAACACATTATTATTGAAGGAGTAATTATGTAGGACGCTAGCGCATACCCCCCTTCCCTCCTTGGGAATACGCGACCTCCTGGTCTTGGATCTTCGAAAATATGATTCGGATTGACTCTTCGGGCCTTTGATAGTCCCTGAATGTTGAACACATAGATCCCCTTTATGTTAACCGCAAGGTCGAACTAACTGTGCCTTCACTCTTCGGCGCTCCAGGTAGCACTCAATTTCGGGAGAACTAACTCCAAGCTAAAACTTCCACTTAGGTGACCATGGGCTATGACCGTGGAACAACCCTTTGCGAATTCGGGCTTCGGGAATACCACAAGATCTACCTCCAACTCTTCCCGAAGCGCCTTTCTCTAAACTTCTGGATTTATGTTGTGTGTCTCTTACATAACCAATAGTTCTGATTACTTCGTCATTCTGCAAGTTTGTGAATTTACACTTACAACAACTCTAGAATTCACGAACCACAAACTGTTGAAACAACTTACGTCCAACCTCCGCATGGTTCCTCCAGATATGACGGTCTGCAATTGTTCTCCTCCCTTCAAAACACATATTGTTCACGGATTTCGACGAAAACCTCAGGGTATCCCCCCCTTGATTATTTCTTGCTGGTCTCCCTCCTGAGCTTAGCTTCCTCAACCTTCTCTTGTTCCTTTGAATGATCTCTTCGAAACTTAGTGGAAATATTTATCTATGCACACCTTGCAATAGGTTCTCTTCCACACTTGACTTCTCTGTGGATGATTTCACACTCTTGTGACTGTTCCCCCAACTTCTTCTATGTGACTAAAGTCACGCTACTCCTCCTGAGCTTACGAGTTTGAAACTTTGGCATGCACCCCTTGCGGGCGTCTATGCACTCCTTGCATACATAAGTTCACAATATTTATTCTGAGCTTACGATTCGAAACAGACTCGGTCAACGCACTCCTTGCACTCACTCGTAGAAGAGAAAGAACTAACATTTATTCACTCTTCACAGTGACTCATACATTCAACCGTGTAAATGCATGCATAGATACAAGAACAAAGAAATAATAGAGAATAAAACAGAAAGTCTACTAATCACTCATTCAGATAGACGCAACGACAACATACATTTGGGACAATGTTCCTCTGTTATATTCATTCAACTGAAATTTACATACATTCATACGCTGCTTCTGTGTAGCTCTTAGCTCTTGCCACAATTGCAAAGACTCTTGATAACTAGAGTACCAACTAGTGTTCCAACAACCTCTACTAGAAAACAACACAAAACTTTATACAAGAGGTGCCCTTCGATCCTTTCCCTCCAACTACTCTATGATATCCTATCGAAATAAAAGATTTCAGCTACTTAACATTTATTACAATAAATATTTGAGTCAGACAGATAAGAGCGAAAGCTCCAGATCTGTTTTGCAATCCCTCACATAAAAGAAAAATATATTTACCCATCGATCTTATGCGATGGCTTCGCCTCCGATCATTAAAGATGTTCATAACTCAAAATATTTTTCAGATATCTCATTAACACGCCAACTTTGGAGTTCAAAATATTTCAAAATATGCGCTAGTGTGCCCAGTTGTCTTTCACTTGTGTTTTGTTGGTGATGTTTATGCATCATAATCCTTTGGATGAAAAATTCATGGACTCCTATCCATGAGTGCCTGCATCGACTTTCCATGCTTCTGGATGTCTGCTTTGCCAAACCAACTAGCAGCTTCTACTAGTTGTCCTTTCCACTTTACCAAATATTCAAAATATGTTTTCCTTCTATTATTCTTACCAATTCGTCAATCTATAATCTTCTCCATCTGTGGCTTCTCTGCTACAGGCATCTATTTCTCCCACTGGATCTTCTTGTGCTCTTTGGATCCTTCGGTTCCATCTTCCCTATATAGATATAGGTCTGCAATGTTGAATATGGGCGATATTCCCACGTCTTCTAGAAGCTCTATATCATAAGAATTTTCCCCAAATCTTCTCAGGATTTTTCACGATCCTATCTTTTTCAGTTTCAACTTATTATATGCTGCCCTCAAAAACCTCTCCTTCCTAAGATGTGATAGAAATTGATCTCCAACTTCAAATTCAAGCTTCCTCCTGTGTTGATCAACTCTGCGTTTGTATTTATTGTTTCTCTTCCTTAACTGCTCCTTGACCTGATTGTGAAGTTCCTGCATTTCTGCAGCAAAGTCTTCGGCTCCAACGCTTCTAAATTCTCTCTGCTTCAGATCTCTTAACTCCGAAACTCCCCTCAGATTCATTCCATACATTATTTGAAATGGACTCTTCCCAGTGCTTTTGTTCACTGAGTCATTGTATGCAAACTTCGCTTTTTCTAAAATGTGATCCCACTGACTATGGTGTTCAATGACCAAAATCCTCATCAAATCCACTAAACTTTGATTCACCACTTCGGTCTATCCATATATTTGAGGATGATATGTTGAAATAAAGGATAGTTTTTTCCCCAACTTCTTCCACAACGTCCTCCAGAAATGACCAAAAAACTTGGTATCCCTATCTGAAACTATACTCCTAGGAAGTCCATGGAGTCTCACAATTTCTTTGAAAAACAAATTCGCAACATGTGTTGCATCACTAGTCTTTTGGCATGGGATAAAGTGTGCCATCTTCAAAAATCTGTCGACTACCACAAATATGGAATCACTTCCTCTTTGTGTCCTTGGAAGTCACAACACAAAATCCATGCTTATCGCATCCCAAGGCCTCTCTGGAATAGGCAATGGCTGATACAACCCAGTTTTTTTCTTCTTCCCCTTGGCATACTGACAAATATTACATTTTTTCACAAACCTCTTCACCTATACTCTCATACCTATCCAATAATATGAACTGTTCAACTAAGTAAACGTTTTGTCATGGTCGAAATGTACGGCTAGAACTCCACTATGCTTTTCCTTCAACAAATTCTCCCTCATTGAACACTTTGGTATGCACAACAAACATCCCTTTAACAACAACCCATCCTGAATTAGATATTCGACCCACTGAATTCTATCTTTGATTACATGATTTTCACATGCTTCATATGCCTCTCCAAAATCTGGATCAGTGTGGTACATTTCCTTAAGGTGATCAAACTCCAAGGTTTTGACCTGAAATTCCTGCAGAATCAAATTTCTCCTGCTCAATGCATCTGCAACCTTGTTAGCATTACCAAAAATATGTTTAATGACAAAAGTGAAATTTTTCATAAACTCTATTGACTTAGCATGTCTCTGGTTTAACTTTTCCTATCTGGTTATGAATTACAAAGCTTGATTATCGCTATACAAAAGAAACTCCTTTGGTACGAGATAATGCCTCCATTTCTTCAAGGTTTGAATTATGGAATAGAACTCTTTGTCATATGTGGAGTATTTATTTTTATCTTCGTTTAGCTTCTCACTGAAATACACAACATGCCTATTATCTTGGTTCAAGACCACTCCAATTGCAACTCCACTCGCATCACATCTTACCTAAAATGTCTTTCTGAAATCCAGTAATACCAGGATCAGTTGTTCCGTTATATTCTCCTTCAATATGTTGAAGCTCCTCTTAGCCTCTTCCATCCATTTGAAAGACTTGTGTCTTTTTTTCACTATATCCATCATTTGAGCGCTAATCCCACTAAAATTTCTGATGAACTTCCGATAAAAAATTCCCAATCCATGGAAGCTTCTTACCTCAAAGCTATTCTTAGGTGATGACCATTCTCTGATTGCTTTCACCTTTTTGGGATCCATCTTCAATTCATTTGAAGAAATCACAAACCCCAAATATATGAGTTTTTTCTTCATGAAAGAGGACTTTTTCAGATTAATCAACAACTTCTCTTGCTGCAACCTCCTCATTACCAACGTTAGATGTCTCATGTGATCCTCTTTAGTTTTTCTAAAGACCAGTATATAATCCAAATATAAAATAAAAAATTTGCCAATGAAAGCTTTCAACACTTCATTCATCAGCCTCATAAAAGTACTCAGAATGTTTTTCAAACTAAATGACATAACAAGCCATTCATACAACCCCTAGTTTGTCTTGAATGTTGTTTTCCACTCATCACCTTCTCTCATCCTTATCTGGTGATATCCATTTTTCAAATGTATCTTTGAAAAATAGTTCGCTCCACTCAAACAATCCATCAAAGCATCCATCCTTGGCAATGGGAATATGTATTTGATGGTGATCTTCTTTATGGATCTTGAGTCTGTACACATTCTCCATCCTCCATCATTCTTCGGACTCAATACAATTGGTACTACACATGGACTCAAGCTTTCTCTAACCAATTGTTTGTCTAATAGATCTTGAACCTGTCTTTTCACCTCCTCATTCTCTTGAGTTGTCAACCTGTACGCTTCTTTGTTTGACAGGCTTGCCCCTGGTATCAAATAAATGTGATGGTTGACACTTCTGATAGGTGGTAATGAGCTTGGCAACTCATCCACTACTATGTTAGCAAAATTCTCTAACAATTCCTGAATTTCCTCAGGAAAATATTCTATTGAATTACTGGTAAGGATAACCCTTAGCTTCCTCACTAAAACAAACTACATCTCATGTTCCTTCTTTACTTCATTCAAGAGTTCCTTCCCACTCATTAGAAGTATGTTCACATTGGCTTCATCCTTCACCTTATTTTCTTCAATTGGCAGTAACATGTGTGTCCTACTATTTTTCTCCAAAGTATTGGTATTTCTCCTCCCATCATGAATGACATTCCTGTCATACTTCCATGGTATTCCTAACAAGACATGACATACATCCATGGGAATCACATTGCATAGAATTTCATCTATATACCCTCCTATCTTAAATTCAACAAGGAATTGTTTAGTTATCGTTACCTGATGACCTTTTTGCAACCATGAGACCTTATAAGACGTCGGATATGCAATCATATCCATCTCTAACTTATCCACCATATATTTGGATACTAAGTTATCAGTTCTCCCACTATCAATTATTACCTTGCAAACTCTATCTTTCGTTTTGCAAGTTGTCCTAAACAAATTGTTCCTCGGCGTTGGCCTCTCAAATTCTGGCTCTTGCTTTAAGAGAACTTTTTTCATCATCAAATATCTCCCATCCTTTGCATCTTCTTCCTCAACATCTAGTTTCTACGCTTCTGAAATGTGAGCTTCACCTCCTTCTTTCTTCCTCTCGGGCCAATCCCAAGACATGTGCCCTGTTTTTCCACAGGAATAACATCTTACTTCTCCTCCTCTGCCTCTTCCTCTTCCTCTAGGAAAATATTTTCTGCCACAACTCTGCCTTCCTCGGGAACTTCCTCCTGTCTCAGAGTAATTATGTTGTTTATCCGCCTCATATTTGGACTTCTGTGCCTTGTTCTGGGAAACTCCTTTGCCTCTGTTCAAGATTCAATCCCTGTTTTGTTGACTCTGCTTCCTAGCCAACTTTTCCTTTGCTTTCTGCGCAATCTGATACACATCCTCTACTATTTTGATTGTCGCCATGTTGATTTCATCCTGGATATCATACCTCAGGTTGTTTATGTACCTGGTAACTTTCTCTTCATCTCTCTCTCTTTGTCTATCCCTAATGTTCAATCTATAGAACTCCTCTGTGTACTCCTTCACAATCACCCCTTTCTGTTTCAGGTTCTGCATCCTCCTGAAAATATTTATTTGGTAATCCTTGGCTATAAATTTTTCCTTCAACCAAACTACCATTCGATCCCAACTCTTGATCTTTTTCTTTCCCTTTCTCCTCCTGCCAACCTGCAGTTCATCCCACCATAGGGTTGCATGCCATTTAAACCTAGTGACGACATGTCTCACCTTTTTATCCTCCTTGTCATCTTCATAGTCGAAGTACTTGTACATTTCTCGTATCCAATCAAGAAATTCCTCACTGTCTAAATTACCTTCGTACATTGGGACATCAATCTTCTCTCTAGCTCTCAACTTGACAACCACTTTTAGCCAGTGTTCTTGTGCACCATCCTCTGTTATATCTTCTTTAACCTATACTTCTTCAATTTCTACATTGTTGACGTCTCTAGCATCATGTGCTCTCCTTTGTGTTGTTTTCATGGCATCCAACCTTGCATGCAGTTCTCTCATCTCCCTTTCCATAGCTCTATTTTCTACGAGTGGCTCAACACATCTTCTAGGAGGCATTGTGTTGATATATCTAATACTTCTCATTGATATCAACCTACTTTTATTTCTACATAAATCAATTATGTATATGCTATGATACCTAATTCCTGGCGTAGACTCCCTTTCCCTCCTTGGGACTACGTGACCTCCCTGTCTTGGATCTTCGAAAATATGACTCGGATTGACTCTTCGGGCCTTCGATAGTCCCCGATTTCTCAACACATAGGTCCCCTTTGTGTTAACCGTAGGGTTGAACTAACCATGCCTTCACTCTTTGATGCTCACGTTAACACTCAATTTCGGGAGTACTCACTCCACACTAAAAATTCCACTTAGGTGGCCACGGGCTATGACCGTGGACCAAACCTTCACGAATTTGGGATTCAGGAATACCACAAGATATACCTCTAACTCTTCCTGAAGCACCTTTCTCCAAACTTTCAGATTTATGCCACGTGTCTCTTACACAGCTAATGGTTGTGATTACTTCGTGGTTCCGCGAGTTCACTATTTTACACTTACAACACCTCCAGAATTCTTGAACCACAAAGTTCCAAAACACCTTACGACCAACCTCTGTGTGGTTCCTCCAGATCTGACGGTCTGGAATTGTTCGCCTCCCTTCGAAATGAATCTTGTTCATTGATTTCAATGAAAACCTCAGGGAATCCCCTCCTTGAATATTTCCTACTTCTCTCCCTCCTGAGCTTATCTTCCTCGACCTTATCTTGTTGCTCAAAATGATCTCTTCGACACTTATTCAAAATCTCGATCTATGCATGCCTTGCAACAGTTTCTCTGCCACACTCGACTTCTCTGTGGATGATTTCACACTCTTGTGATCATTCCCCCGACTTCTTCTCTGCGACTAAAGTCACGCTACTCCTCCTGATGTTATGAGTCTAAAAATTTGTCACGCACCCGTTGTGGACATCCATGCACTCCTTGCATACATAATTTCACACTATCTCTTTTGAGCTTACGAGTAGAAACAGACTCGGTCAACACACTCCTAGCGGGCACTATGTATTCCTTGCACTTTCGCATAGAAGAGAAACAACTAAAATTATTCACTCTTCACAATGACTCATACATTCAACCATGTAAATTCATGCATAGATACAAGAACAAAGAAATAACAGAGAATAAAACATAAAGTCTACCATTCACTCATTCAGATAGACACAATGACAACATACATTTGGGACAATGTTCCTCTGTTATATTCATTCAACTGAAATTTACATACATTCATACACGGCTTTTGTGTAGCTCTCATCTCTTGCTACAATGTCGATGGCTCTTGATAACTAGAGTACCAACTAGTGTGCCAAAAACCTATACTAGACAACAACATAAAACTTTATACAAGAGGTGTTCTCCGAGCCTTTCCCTCCAACTATTCTATGCTATCCTATCGAAATAAAATATTTCAACTACTTAACATTTATTACAATAAATATTTGAGTCAGACAGATAAGAGTGAAAGATTCATATCTGTAATGAAATCCCTCACATCAAAACAAAATATATTCCCCCATTGATATTATGTGATGGCTCGGCCTCCGATCATTAAATATGTTCATAACTCAAAATATTTTTCAGATATCTCATTAACACACCAACTTTGGAATTCAAAATATTTCAAAATGCGCGCTAGTGTGCCCAGCTGTCTTCCGCTTGTGTTTTGATAGCAATGCTCCTGCATCAGATGCCAAGTAGGTGGTGTTATCTAATGTTGTCCAAGTTATCATAAATATAATACCCATTTTCAACGCAGTAGCATTGGTTCTCCAAAAGAAGTACAAGCCTATTTTTTGGACATTGAACTATACATTCTTTGACTAATTCATCGAATGGAATCACCTAACTTGATTGTATTTGGGTGCTAAATGAAAATAGTCGCAAAAAGCTAAGTTTTATATGTAACCACCATCATTCACAAGCCATATATTGTATGTTTTCCAAAGATACGATACTTCTCACTTACTACATTAATATTCAATGGCCATTTTAGATGAATCATGATTTAGCTTCCACGGTTATCAATGAAGTTGAAACAATGGAAGCAATCTATCTCAAATGTAGCAACTAAGGTAAAGTGTAGGGTTTGGATGATCATTTTTTTATTGATGTTAAATTTTTTGTTGAATTTGTATAACATATGTATAATTTGTTGTGTTGTTTTATTTTGATACAAAGAGAATTATTTATTGGGTCTCTTCATGAAAATCCTTGAAGGTTAGCTCAACTAGTCATGAGCTAGACATAATATCTTCCCCCCTAAATTAAAGGAGGTCATAGGTTTCATGGTATTGATCCCCTTAGGGTTAAGATCCATAATCAAGGCTCGTGGTTTACCTTGTTTACCACCCATCGAAAATTATGAAGTCTTTGATGTTTTCCCATCCATGGTTATATGTAAAATCTATCTGGTGGATTAGCTCAAGTGGTTGAGTGCCATGATTTACAAGCAAGAGGTATCAAGGTCAAATCCCTAGGTTGAATACCTCTGTGATATGTTATTCAAACTCTGTAATTTGATAGTTGATGTTCCTGTCGGGTCAATCATAATATATTCAACATCTATGGGTTCCCTGTTTATCACTGATCAAAGGTGATGAAGTCTCCTAGGGTTTCCCTACATGGTTACATGAAAAAAAAACCTTAGAGTTAGCTCAAGTGGGTATGAACCAAACATGATATCTCTCCCCCCAAAGTAGGATACATCACTAATTAAATTGTCTTGATACCCTTGGGTTTAGGACCCATAATTAGGGTAAATGGTTTACCCTAGTTACCACCCATCAATAACAGTGAAGTCTTCAGGGGTTTCTCATTTATAGTTATATTGAAAACAATGTTAATTAAGGTATTATTTGGGTGTTTTCAATATCAATGTGCTTTAATGATAAACAAAATAAATACTGTGTGTTTCGTTATTAGTTCCTACCTTTTAGGTTGGGAATATATGAATCAGTTGGATGTGCTTCCTATTAACTTGCATGCTAATCCAAGTATGTATTCCTCTTTTAAACAAATTTATTATTTGAAAATATATAAGAAAAATTATGATCTCTATCAATGAAAATATTCTCCATCTTGTTTTTCCTCATATAGAGGTGTCTTTCATTTATCATGCCATCCTTTACATATATTTCAACAAATGAATCTAAGGAATTATGATGTTGATTAATGTTAAACATTATTAACTCAACTAATGCTACAATTGGATCTAACATTAATAAGTATCGATGATAAACTATTTGGTTAATGCTCTATGCCTAAGTTTTAGTCCTGGAAATTTGGAAATTTTATAAACAGATTCTGATAAGCATACATATGATAGTATTGAACTTCCTTTTGTTCAACCACCTCACTTCCACATGCATGGTAGCATGTTACTAATTCTTCTCATGAACCCATCTAGCATGAATGGCATCCATCTAGTATGAGTTTTTGACATAAAGCACTTGGACTTAGTCTTATATTATATTGATGTTTCTCTTGAAGTATTTATTGTTGTAGTTTCTAGTGGTAGATGCACAATAGAAACTTTGTTGATGGAAGTTTGTCATAACACATAAAGGGGTTCAATAATTGTACGACCTTGCAAAATGAGATATTTTTTTGTTTTCTTAGATGTTGGAGATCCATGGTCAAACCCACTTTATCGTTGATACTAAAACTTCTATTGCATTTGCAATTAGTAGTATGTACCCAAACCACACTAAGGTCAGCGTAGATTCAAATAAATGATCTATTTGGAAAATTTCATAAGTTTAATATATTTTATTATATTGTAAATTAAATGATTTTCTTAGGCAATCCATAGCCTAACTCTCAAATTGAGGAAAACAAAAAAA
>SNQJ01S0220569.1:0-15118 GCA_010110895.2 Picea sitchensis | reverse complement strand
GATTCAAAATGAAAATGTCTCCTTGGTATATATAGGAGACTAGGCGGTATAATTACAAATAATGGCCTAAAGCCGACATAATTAAAATAACATTACTAATCTAAATTAAAACTAATGGCCTAAAGCCGACATAAATAAAATAGTATTACTAATCTAATATGCCCCAATTAAGGGGTAATGAGCCAATATTAGGGCTTAACAGGTGGTGGTGTGAATGTCTCTGGTGTCGTATGATATCTCAATGGAAATTGAAAACAAAGGATAATTCAAGCGGTATAAGCTCAACATTGATCTCAATAGCAAAGTGAAAGGTATGGATTAAACAATCCAATGAGAATTTATCCATGACATAAACAATTGTCAATTACCCTGCATATTCATTTATTAACCATCAATAATATAATGAGATCATAATTATAATTCTACACTATGTAAGAAAAATTTATACTTAAACTCAATCATTAACTAAGAAATACAATTGCAATCTAATTCTAGGAAAGAAAATACATAAAGTGAAACTATGCTATATCTATTCTAACAATTCAAAATACGATAAGAAAAATGCTTGAAAATAGAATTAAAACATGACATATAAAAAGTAAACTAATGCATGTATTGACTAACAACTTGTTAAGAAAATTCTACAATAAAAAGACTAAAATTAACCCTATCCATCCACCAAATCCTTGTTAAAGAAGACCCAAATTAAAACTATGTTCTACTCTATTTAAAACTCTGTTTTAAATTTAATTCTAACAGCATAAAATAAAACATAATCTAATATCTAATTGTACATGGGGTTAGTCTTGGAATTTGCTAATTCGTTCCTAACTACAAGATCAATGCATGCTAACACAATCCATCATACTAACCTATAAAAGCAAATCAAAGTAATTAAACTATAACAACAAACTAATTAACACAATGATAATGCATGTACAGGAAATAAAGAGAACAACTAAACTATGAAATGCATAAACAACATAAAGAGTAGTTACCAGACTGTTGGTGGGCCCCCCAGTAAGTCGTGGTTACTTCTCAAATGGACACCACGAGCTTAGCAAGATGAATTCACCATTAAAACGCAGAAACACAATTTTATATAACCTCGGCAATGGAAAATGGCAAAATAAGAGAGAGTCACATTTTTCTCCAATAAACTACGTCTATTGTTTCTTAACCTATTGTCTGACCATCCTAGTGGTATTTATAAGTTTACAGACCAAGTGGTCGACCACAGGAGGGTCGAACCACTTCTAAATTCGAAAATTTACATTAAATGATTCCAACTGTTGAAACATAGCGGGCCAATAATTACCTTGTTTAACAACCAAAATTGAGTTGTTGGGAGTTCAGTAGTTGTAGGGGGAAAGCATGAACAAAACCCATGTTCTGGATTCGCCCATCACTGACCGTCAATACCATAAACACCAAGTCGCCCTTCGTTTTTGTGCAAGATGTGGTGCTGGACGTAGTGTCGGATCGGGTACTGGATCAAGTGCTGGAAGGAGTGTCGGATTGAGTGCCGGAAGTAGAAACGTGGTGCGTTTTTGCCCTGTAACACCAGAAAAAATGTGAATTAGATCTTTGGAATCATAAAACGTGATGAGTTATACTCAATATTGACATCAAACATGAATCATACATACCTGGTGTAGATCATACCGTTTTAACATAAAATTATTCAAAAAGATCCTTCAAAACATGAAAAACACATATGTACATTCGACAAAAGTGTCTAATAACTGTCATAAAATTGATCATATCTCGGACCCAACATTACCCCCACACTTACGATTTTACAGGTCCCACTACAAACAAAAACAAGATACCCCTCATGTGTAGGCTTGCTGAGGAGGATCAACTCTGGAAGCTTCTCCTTCTTTCCATGGAGACTTTTCCTTGTGCCTCTTATGTTGCTTTAGTTGTGCTCTGAGGTTGT
The DNA here is from genome assembly GCA_010110895.2 of Picea sitchensis. Taxonomy (NCBI): domain Eukaryota; kingdom Viridiplantae; phylum Streptophyta; class Pinopsida; order Pinales; family Pinaceae; genus Picea; species Picea sitchensis. The sequence continues at coordinate 13,176 of SNQJ01S0220569.1, read as the reverse complement.
GGTTAGATTTGGTCATCTCATCGACCAACCGTTGAAGGGAGTTAACCTTTGCTTGGAGGACTGCATTATCATGATGGGTGTGTGCATATATTGTCTTCTGTTCCTCCAAATGTTGGAGAAGCTGATGGTTTTCTTTTTGTATCTTCTCAATGGTTGGGGAAAAATCAGTGATCTTTGAGGAAGGCTTAGATCCTTTGAGGGATGTGGACAATCTATCAGTTTTAGGATCTAGAGTAGGCATGGGTGAAGTAGGAGTGATGGGGATTGGTAAGGAGAGGTAGGCTCTGATTTTTTCTTTCTTAGTGGCTCTAATCCATCCACAGAAACTTCCCTAAGTCTCTTATGAGGGCTCTCAAGATCGGAGGACACTTGGATAGGATCTGAAGCAGGCATGGGTTTTGCATAAGGTTTGGTTCTTATGCTTCGGGTACTCTTTCGAAAGGGTCCTTTACCAAATCGATTGGCTCCCCTCCTATTTGTGGGAATGATGTGAAAGTCTTGTTGAATTACTTCTTGGAACTCTTTAGGTGTAGGATCAAGAGAGATTGAAGGCATTGGGGGGTTAACAATAGGCTTCTTTTGGTCTTTGCTCTTGGTCTTTTTACCCAATGAAGAAATAGGGATATCAACAAGCTTTTTGTATTCTTCTGACAAAGAGAGGGTTTGTGCAAGGGGGTTGGAGTTCTTTGAGAGTGAGGCTTGGATGGAGAGATAGTTTTTAGGCTAAGTGGATTTTTTCCGGTCCAAATTGTCAAGTGAGGGTTTGAAAATCGATAGATAAAGGCATCCCAAGTTTTCCCCTATTTCTCTAGTTCGACTAGAACAAGGAGTTTGATCAAGCCATGGTGAAAGAGACTATTGTGGGGGTTAGTCACATTATTCCTCACTTGAGAGGACATCTTCTCCAAGATTTTTAGAAAATAGAAGGGGAAGTTCAAAGGTTTGTTGAACAGAAAATGAGCCAACAATCTAAAATGACAAGCTTTGAAAGTGGAGTATCTACCTTCGCAGGTAATCAACCTTGTGATGATGATGAGGGGGTTGATCAATTCAACCTTTATCCACTCCCTAGAATATCCTTTTTCTCTTGAACTGTTCTCGAATTCGGGCTTAAAAACCCTGTTATAACTTGAGCGTGACAATTGGTGGTTTTTGAACCATCTATCTTCCATTATTGGGAGCTTTGTAGCTGCAGGAATGGACTCTTTTGAGATTTAAAAGGTAAGAGACCCTACATGTTTTGTCTTCCCATCGAAACAGAGGGCGAATTACATGGAGAGGTTGTCATCGTGGCCCTGCAAGTTAGACAAAAATGGCTCCCAGCCTATGCGCAAAAACATCTCTCTGTATTGTGCTAATTCGAGAATGGCAAAGAGATTCGCATAGGAAGAGGGTCTGTACCTCCTAGGCATTGTGGCAGAGGCGAAATTTACCAGGCAAGGGTGCGAACAAGCCAAGAGATGGCACGAATTGGGAACGGTCTGAGTGCGATTTGAACAGGGGAAGAGATGGTAGAGGTTGGGCATGATTTCTTAATGCAGGGAAGAGAAAATGGAAAGGCCGAATGGAGATAATGGTTTCCCAACCCGATTTTGAATGCTCCTATAGTGGAGTAGGTTGCACACATGTGCGCACGGGATGCCATGTGTGGAAAATTTGAATCTGATGGCTCGTTTTTGGAGGTAATGCAATGATGCGCAGTTAGATCAATGTCCAAGTCTTTTGACTTGGACATTTGATCATGAACATATAAAGCATCTTCAATCAATTGTCTTCAACCAATTCAATTGAATGTAATTGAGTTCTGGTTACCTGGAATCTAGGACAATTACTGGTGTGTAATTCATATGGTACTTAGTTTGGCAGCTCATACGATATTTCATATGGAACTTCATACGATACTTCATACGGTACCTCTGTGTTAAGTACATTTACACTTCTTATAATGGATAGGCTGTAAATTTGAAGTGTTTTTGACAATCACAGTGGTAAATGAGCAGAGGGAGAATGTTCCCTTGTTGTTGATTTTTCCATCATGCTCACTCAATCCTCTTGCATATGACATATAATGTCAAACCTACAATGAACAGGTTATAACAAGTAAAAACATGTATTGTAAAACCTATAATGTACAACTTGTAATGAAAGATAATTTGATAAAGTGGTCTGGTCTGTTAGGCAATTTATAGCACACGAGAGTTTAGCATTTCAAACATAACATGACTATTAATGTAATAACCGGTATCATAGAAATAATACAAAAATTCTTGCAAAGATTTATTTTTCTAGGCAATGATCATTTGTCAGCTCATGACCCCCTCCCCCACACCTAAGTATTGTGACACCTCACAATAAAAAATATAGGAAACTGGTCAGTATCCCCCAATAGCCAAAGATTTATAGTATGTCAAGTGTAGAAATAAATTTCACAGATTGGTTTGACAAGACGGTTAGAAGATGGCCCCACCTATAGTATAAGAGATCCTATATATAGATAAGAAGAGATAGGCAAGAGAGTTTCAAGATAGTATTAGAGTTATTTCCCAATGGCAAGTTTATGGAGTTCATTAACCTTAGCTTAACCACACATACTTCATGTCAGCTTTGTATGAAATTAATGTCATACATCAGAACAAGTTTAAATGTGTTATTTATTTTTGTCAGATTACCATCCTTGCTAGGTAGAATGCCTCGCTGCCAACAAGCCTGGCCAATACTCTGGCGAGTTTACCTAGTCATACCACAGGCCAGTACCCGCTACCCGTAGCCTGTTCAGTATCCTGGCGGGTTAGCCTCTTACACCCTCAGAGACTGGTCGTCCATCTTTTAAGATTTTAGTATAAGATTTCTTTATGCAATAAGATGGGGGAACAACTCTGAAAACAACTTTTCCTTCTTTTTTTTTTTCAATTGGGATGGTATTTATGTTAGAGGATGACTTTCCATTATATTACTTAGTGATTGTCCCGATGTAAGGGGTACTTAAGAGGATGTGGCCTATCTAAAGATATGATATAATCAAGCTATTTATTGTGTAGTGCATAGTACCATTGAGAAATAACAGAAAGGTATCTCTAGGCTCAACTTACTTTCTTCCTTTGTAGTTATTGTGATGTTTCCATGACTAACCACTAATTAGACCTCCTTGTTACTCTTTGATAAAGACACTTGACTCACTTACTCAGGTTTCTTGGAAAAATTGTATGAGAGACCTCTAGGCTTGATAGTTATGGTATCACTTCCTTATACAGTGGTGAAGAGTTTCAAGAGAAACTACTTTAGAATGCCTAAAAATGAGAGTTCTTGCAAAAATATGGCTAATTAAAGTAAGTCAATATTCATTTGATGCTTTAGCAGAAACAAAATTCAAGTGTAACAATTTTTGAAGAAAGATCCTTGAAACTGTGTACTCCTAGTGAAATAAATACTTACAGAAATCTCTAGAATTGCCTTATTAACAAAATTCAAAAACTATTTACATATATACAGTAGGAAATTTAGAAACATTTTCAATAACAAGGGGGGACTTCCCCATCTACTAAGGCCAATGCCTTGTCAGTTGACATGACCTGTAGAAAATCCTCTCTGGAAATGGGCTTACGATAAAATTTAAGTCGGTGTCCATTTACCACAAAGGAGACTTGTCCATCGTCAATTGTTTTAATTTTTATAGCTCCATTGTCATATAAAGTGTCTACCTCATAAGGGCCCAACCATTGGGTGGCAAGTTTTCCTTTGAAGGTTTTGAATCAGGAATCAAACAACAGAGCCCAATCACCAGGTTGGAAGTGTTTCTTCTTAATAAATTTGTCACACCACTTGTTCCTCTAGTTTTGGACTAATATTGTCTATTGTATAGAATCTTGCCTAATTTCATCCAACTCATTCAATTGTAGGGCTCGTTGTTTCTGAGCCTCATCCAGGTTCAATCCTAATTCTGCGGCAATATGGAAGATCCTTGCTTAGAATTCTATTGGTAAAAGTACTTGTTTCCCGTACACTAGCTCATAAGGGGTATGCCGAGTGGTATTCCTCCAGGTAGTCCGGTATGCCCACAAAGCCTCTAGGAGCCTATCAGCCCAGTCCTGGTGATGTAATTGAATAGTGTTGGTCAGGATGTCTTCCAGAACTTTGTTTGTAGATTCTACCTGACCATTGGCTTGCGGGTGGTATGGAGAAGATTTACAATGTTTAATCCCATATTTCTCTGTTAGCTCTTTCATCAGCTTGGAAGTGAATTGAGTTCCTTGGTCGGTAATAATTTCATGAGGGACACCGAAGCGGGTAAAGATGTCTTCATAGATGAATTTGACAACAGACTTCTCTGTAGCCTTGAATAGGGCTTTTGCCTCTACCCATGTGGTGACATAGTTCATACAAACCAAAATATAGTTCTTCCTATGGGACATGGGTGAAATTGGTCCTACAAAATCGAGGGCCCATTTTTCGAAGGGTTCTATCATAACTTGGGCACGCAAAAGCATTTCTTCAGCTGAGGCAGGTCTTCCTATCCTTTGGAAACTATCATAACTTCTCACATATTTGGCAGCATCTCTAAAAATGCTAGGCCAATAGTAACCCGAATGTAACACCATACATGTTGTACGTTTGTTAGAAAAATGGCTACCACATGGTCCATCATGAAAACTTCGTAGTATTTCTGGTACCTCGTCCTCTCGAACACATATATGAATAATCAAATCAGGGCTTGTGAGAAAAAGATCATGACCAACCCAAGAGTAATTAGCACTCGGTGTAATAATTTTCCGCTTTTCATGAGGTGAGAAATGAGACGGTAACTTTCTAGTAGCCATATAGTTTTCCATATCTACAAACCATGGGGTATTGACAGAAAGGGAAAAGAGATGCTTGTCTGGGAAACTATCATCTACAGGGATATCATCATCCTATTTTTTTTATTTGGGAAAGAAAATCAAATACTACATTATCCTTACCGGGTCGGTCAAGCACAGTGATATTAAATTCTTGCAATAACAAAATCCACTTGGTCACTTGACCATTAGTTATGGGTTTATTCATGAGGAATCTAATGGCAGAATGATCAATATGTACAAATACTTCATAACCTGTAATGTAATGATGAAACTTGTTAATATCATGAACAATTGCCAAGAATTGTTTCTCGGTGACTGTGTAGTTTAACTCAACAGGGGACAAGTTCTTGCTCACAAAATAAATGGCATAGGAATGCTTGTCCTCTTTCTGCCCTAATACCCCTCTTATTGTGGTGTCGAAGGAATCAATGGATATATAAAATGGGAGAGTCCAATTGGCCCCTCTAAGAACTGGTGCCACAGACAACTTATCTTTTAGGGTTTCAAAGGCAATTTGACACTTCTCAATCCAAACAAAATCAACATCTTTTATTAGTAATCCAAACATAGGTGCAACAATCTTTGTAAAATTTTCAATAAACCGTCGGTAATATCCGACATGTCCAAGAAAGATTCTCACCTCTTTCTGAGTCTTGGGGGGTGGAAGTCTAACGATGACCTCAATCTTTGTAGGATCAACTTTTATCCCTTCAGATGAAACATGATGTCCTAGAACCACTCCTTCAGTTAACAACATTTTGCATTTTTCATGACTTAGAGATAGGTTCATTTCCTAGCATCTAATGAGGACTTTTTCTAAGTTGTCTAAGGCTTCCTGGTAAGTGTTACCATAGACTGTGAAGTCATCCATGTAGACCTCCACACAATCATGAATAAGATCTGCAAATATCCCTAATATTGCTCATTGAAATGTGGCAGGAGCATTACACAATCCAGATGGTAAGACCCTATAGGCATAGTTTCCCCAAGGATGAGTAAAGGTAGTCTTATCCTGGTCCTTGGGTGCTATAAGAATCTGATTGTACCCGATGTGCCCATCTAGAAAGGAAAAATACTTATTTCCCGAAAAGGTATCTAGAACTTGGTCAATGAAAGGGAGAGGAAAGTAGTCTTTCAGAGTGGCTTTGTTGAGTTCCCAGAAATCAATAAAAATTATCCATTTCCCAGTCACTTTATTTGGAACCACTACAAGCGGGGATACCCACTTTCTGTCGGAGATGGGATAGATAAATTTTACATTTAACAACTTTTGGATCTCCTCCTTGACTATGTCTTTGAGTGTTGGGTTCATTCTTCTCTAGGGTTTCCTAACAAGTGTTACTTCCCCCTGGGTATATATGTGATGGGTGCATGTGTTAGGGTGTATACCCTTCATGTCAGTGTATTCCCAGGAAAATGCTCCTAATTGTTCTTTAAGGATATCTACTAACTGTTTATGTTGGTCTGCATCTATCCCGGAGTTTATATGTAAAAATTTTCTTGGACTAATATCGTAGGGCATAGTGTAAGACATGGAAGACTCATCTATCTCGAAAATAAAAGATGTCGAAGAAAAAATGGATGGGTCTAATTGTTCTTGAAATTCTTCCCCAAACATGTATTCAAATTGGGGAAAAGACTATGGAAAATCCACACATGTGATAGCATAAATAAACTAGTTTAACACATTTTTTGTTGTGTGCTCTTGAAGTGTCCATGCATGGTCACTTGGAAATACGGGTTCTTCCCAGTCCTCGCTCTTGTATGTACATTCAAGCCACCATAGATTCTCCATAATAGGTTGAGCTAGAGGGTAAATGGTGATCTTCTAAATGGAGAGACCATTTGATATGGTCATTTCCCCTTCTCTACAGCCAATAAATGCATTGGCTGTGGCTAGACAAGGTCTTCCTAAAATGACAGGATGGCCTTTGGGAGGATCCTTTGAGTGAATGACAAGAAAATCTACGGGGTACTCCCATGAGGCTAAAGTAACCATGACATCATCTAAAATTCCTTCAGGTATAACCCTAGTCTTATATGCTAATTCCAAAATGGTTGGGGTAGGTCGAAGAAGAGGTTGTAACTATAATTGTTCCAAGGTAGTAGCGGTCATAACATTGATGGATACCCCTAGGTCTATGAGAGTGTTTCCAATGGAGACCTCATTAATATTTATAGTCACTACGGGGTTTCCTAGGTTCCCATACTTTGCTAGTTTTGGCTGCTCTAATATGTACTTAGAAATTCCTCCTACCAAATGTACTTTGCTAGTTTACGAAAGACAAGTGCTAAATAAATTGCTTCAAAATGGTTATCAAAATCAAGCTGGAGTTTCACGCATAACCGTTTTCAAGTCTCAGTTTTCCAGTAATTGTGACCAATCGTCTTCCGAGGTGAATTCTGGGAAAACTAGAGAACATTTTGAGAAACCGAAAGAGGTTTATACTCAGAATGGGAAAAATAAGAATAACCTCCCCCATATTTCTTATATTTGTTACATACTGGGAGAATCGAGGACATCTTGGAGCCTTATATTTCCGGATTCAAGATTTTTTCTGTTGGAGACATCTGTTTCAAATGTAGATCCCAGCCAGATGGAGAAAAATTTCACAAAACCGACAACAGTTTTTATTAAAGAAAAGATTATGTACAAAAACCTCTCCCATATTTTACACAGGTAGCACGGATTGGGAGATTCGAAGAAATATTTGAACCCTATGTTTCAGTATTCATGATTTCTTGTTCGAGACATGTTTTTGTGGCATGTGTTCCGATCAGTTGGAGATGAATTTAGAGAAACTGAGAGAGGTTTTTCTTCATAATGAGCTCATGTACAAAACTCGTTCTCATAGTTTACGCAACTATTACGGATTGATAATTACAAGTGGCGTTCTGAAGCATATTTTTTCTTGTAAATGGTTTCCAAACGAAGCGTTTCTTTATTTGTAACCAGTTTGGAAATGAAAGGACTCGTTGTTTGTATAAAATGTTAAGAGATACATATGTATCAGGGCTGTCAGAAGTGCAAGGGCACAATTCTGGATGTTATGAACTAAACTGTAAATTTCTGGAGCTGAATTGAATACACATGAAGAATCTTTTGAAGTCTCTATGAAAAGATTCTAATGGTGGTGATATGAGTTTTGTCTTCTCTCATTGTATGTATTTCTTGTGTTGTTTAATTCCATTTACCCTGCCTTCTATTTAAATTGGATAGTAAAAGGCCCAAAATTCATCTTGTGATGCTCTCGACTGAAGAAATTTAAACTGTGTGTATTTCTTCCTAACTAATTCAGAATTCAATTTAGTAATGCTCTGATGCAGTTACTTGTTTTCCCCCTTTCCTCTTACACTATGAAAATTTCAATTTACAACTCAGATTAGCCTTTATCCTATGGAGAATTCTATTGGCCAGTCATTGTTTATATTCACTTTCAGAATTTCGATTCCATAGCCCTAAGTGTCCCTCCCCTTCCTAGCCAACAAATTTATAAAAAAAACCCAAAACAAACTAAATCTAACCATTGATCTCCAAAGAAATATCAAGTGACATGAGAGAGCCCTCTCTGATTTGAGAAATCTAGTGCCCATCTCTAAAGTTGGTTGAAACAATTACCTATGTCGTTTGTCTATTAGCCAGACAAAATTTACAGAGTGTTAACAGGTGGCACACAATATGAGTTCCTTGTTTAATTACTCCCTACTATAAAAACTACTACAATTTTTTCTTTACTTTGTCCACTTCCATAACATACTATCTATACAACCCAATATTTGGTAATGGGGAGTCAAGAAACAACTATATCTCATGCTCCATTTCCCTCTTAGGTGTTAACCCTTTAGACTCGTAGAACAATCCTCTGTAAGCATACACAAACTCCTCTAGATGCCATTTCTACTCTTTGGTACATCCCTCTTGTTAGGGACCAAACCTCCCTAACCCCTCACATAGATAGAATAATATATTTTCCATATAATAAAGACCAACATTAGTTAATAAGGCCTATTTAATAAATATGAACAAGTCAATGTAACAAGACCTAATAGAAGTGTTCACTTCTAGAAATATCTTCATCCATAATGTTCTTTAGAAGATATAATTAGTATAAATAAGAGTAGGATGCATGAGAAAGCTTTGTCTTGCAAATTATTGTAATATAGTGATTCTTTTCTGGAGGTTTCCCCCTCAAAGAGGCAAGTGAACGTTGCTCCCATTTCAATAAATGTATCATTTTGGTGTGTTGTTCTCTAAAATATGTTGTCATGTTGGTCATTTCCATTATATTCATGTTTATGCATAATATCACATAACCATGTTCATAACAAGTTGTATCATAGCACTTTGCTTGGCATGAATTGTGGGTTAAATTGTTTTCCAAGGTAGAGACATGTTCTGGTGTCTTTAAAATAAAATGAACTGTCATTCAACGCATAAATCCGAGGTCAAGGAAGAACATATGTAAGAAATACAAGAGGGTTTTAAGATCACATTGTTGGACACCCTTGTAACCCCTATTGGTACCCCTTCTAGTAGTAGTGCATCATCCAATACTTGCATATGGGCTTGCGCTTCCAAGTACCTCTAGTATATCGGAAGCCCCCCTATGTCCTGAAACAACCATAGATCAACCAATCAGCCACTTGACTATTATAGTTCCACCAATAAAATCACTCACAAAGATACTCTCTATTACCTAGGTAATCATGTAGTACGACTAAGGGTACGGTCTAGCCTCCTTAGTTGGTGCCCTGAGATATTGGGACGAGTACTACTATTCGACCCCACACGTATATCAAAGAGATATAGCACATGGAAAATCCTTGTTTGTAGGCACCCAAAAAACCCTAACCCTTGGGATGAAAACAAAACATAAATGGAACAGATAAGATCTATTGCAGTGCAACCTTGCCTCCTACATTCAGGTTGCAAAATTACTACAGATTTTTTCCTGTTACGAATTTGGGAATTTTGACACTGTAGTATTATTAAAATCAGAGTATAACTCTACAGGGATGAAAAATAAAAGAAAGAAAGAAAAGAAAAACGAAAATAAAGACATATCTCATTAGATTCCTCTTTTCGCCCCGGTCATTTTGATACCTATCATTTTTAACCTTTTTTTACCTTCCTACACCGTTATTTGAGACCTATCTCATTGGATTCCCATTTTTTCCATAACATATGTGATACCTATCATTTTTAACCTTGTTTTTACCTACCCACACCCTTATTTGAGACCCATCTCATTAAATTCCCCTTTTCACCCTGATCGTTGTGATACCTCTCATTTTTAACTTTTTGTTTTACCTCGTGGACCCATACCATTCCCAATGCCCTTATTTCCCATTTATCCCATTGTTCTCCTCTCACTTCCCTAAGCATCATGGTATATATCACTTCTCTTCTTTCTTGTCCGTGGACCCACCTGTCATCCCCTCATGGCTCCCACCCTCCAAGAAGAATCCAATCAGAAAATAAATACTAATCTTACTTCCCTTCAGGCCTAAATAAATAGTGACATTTCAGCCATTCATGAAAAAATGGACCACATCCAAGCCCAACTCGGTATCCAAATCGTTGAAGTCCATTCCTCTCTTAACGAATTCATGAACAAATTCCACGGTCCTTCCTCCTCTGACCCACCTCTCTCTACCGAAGGTGTTGACTCCAACCAACCTCTACACTGTCATTCCAACTCCCTACCTCATGACCCCTATATCCCCAGAGTCAAGGTCAACAAATTTGACGGATCGAATCCACAACCCTAGGTTACTTAGATGGAACACTATTTCTCCCTGGATGGTATCACTGATGAGTTAACCAAATTTCTCTATGGAATTCTCTATTTGGATATGAAAATATGGAAATGGTGGAAATGGCACAACAATTCATGCCAAGGGTATGTTTCTTGGTGACAGTTTGTTGAAGAATTGTATGAATGTATTGACATGAACACCCGCCATGAACCTATAATATAGATTTTTCACATGAAAATAAAACCTTGGTGCTCCTTGTATTCTTATTTTTTCCATGAGACCACCTATCTAACAACAATTTTTCAATTTCTCCATTGGAGAGTGTCATCATCTCCTTATAATCAAGCGATTTCCACCAAATGGCAACATCATCTTGTAATTTGAGATCTACCCAATGGGGCCAATTCTCTTCCCATGATGACTTTCTTTATTTAATGAATGATTCAATACTAGGGACATCAAATTTCCCTGTAAAATACATATTTCTATGAAAACCCCCAAAAATAGAACAAGGGTTTTAAGAACAAATTACTGCAGAAAATTGCGTCTTTTTCCGAAAAAACACTGAAAACTGTTGAATTTGAAATGCTCATAAATTTATTTCCCAGGCTCCGTTTTGGCTGAATTATTTTTTGAAATTGGGTATTTTTCTGAGAGGAATTCAAATAACCAATTTTTTTTATCCAAATTCTTCTCAAAACGTTTCATATATGAACCTGAATTGTGCCTCCCTCTTTTTTTTTTCTAGCAAAAATCTACAAAAAGAGCTAAACAATTCTCCTCTTCTTTGGCCAAGGAAAGTGTTATGATACCAATTGTTAAGTACCTATACCATATCTGCAAATATACTTCAATAATACCAATAATAAACCATAAACTATTCACCATAACATGAACACAAGAATATAGAGAAAACCCTTGAGGTAGGGTAACACCATATATTATTCCTTAAGGAAGGAATGCACTCCTCAAGCAACATTTGCTTGTTAAAATGACAATATTATTCACTATATCTCAGTACATTGCTTACACTTATTTATATAGCTCTCTATATCTCCTAGGAACCTTATAAAGAGCGTTCTCACATTTATTACATTTAACTAACATAGTGGGGCCTTTATTAATATAGTGGACCTAGTCCACCTTACATTGAATGACCACATTCTCGTATATTAAATGAATTCCACTAATAATACATAATCACATTCCCATTGGGTACCTCCCTAGGTACCCCATATTACCTCCCTAGGTATACTTTCATTAATTTCATGGGATATAACTTGATTGTCAACATTATGATGCAGATTTATTTCATTTTCAAGCAAAGAAGAAACTATTGTTTTCTCAGAATGATCATGTGTACCAATACCGCTAGTATCTACTAGGTATTCCTGATGAGAAGCTAGTTCATAAAGGGATTCTTTGATTTCATCATACATTAAGTGTTCGTCATTGATATCAATCCCCATGTGTTGAATATGATTGTCAAAGTTTCCATAGAATCTTTCAACCATAACTAAAGATGGGTAACTTTTCTAATAATTCACACAAAATACTGAATAAAAATATTCAAGGGAAAATAAACTAGCAGATGTCAATCTTTCATACCAAGCCCATGCTTCTTCTTCTAAGGTTTCCATAAACATCTTCATCAAGCAGTCTTCAGGCAATTTAACCTCTAGCCTATGTATGTGCATGTGGAATTTTATCAAATGAAAGGCAACATCATCTCCTTCTTGATCTTTGAACTTTGGCAGATATGTTTGCCAATCTACACAAGGCATGCGATTCGAAAAACTGGGAATGTGAGAGCGATTCATGGGATCATACCTTGCATATGTTGAACTCATCTTCAGATAGTGGAGTCTCCAATGATGTTTTGGAAGCTAGATTCTGCATTGAGAGTGGAGTCGTTAGTGAAATTTAAATTTATGGATTCTTCTACCAGTGGAATGACCTTCAAACTGATTTTTTGATACGTGGAGTCTCCAAAGAATGAATTTACATAATATGTTCCTAAGTGTCTACTGATCTCATACCTTAGAACTCAACCATGTCGTTCTTTCCCAGGGAAATTTTTTCAATTTCATCCCCGACAACGACACGAGAATGTTAGCACTCTGTAAATTTTGTCCGGCTGATAGCCAAACGAAAGAGGTAAAACTTTAGAGATGGGCACTAGCCTGCTCAACTCAGAGAGGGATCTCTCGTGTCACTTGATATTTCTTTGGAGTACAGTGGCTAGATTTAGTTTGTTTTGGGGTTTTTTTATAAATTTGTTGGCTAGGAAGGTGAGGGACACTTAGGGCTATGGAGTCAAAATTATGAAAGTGAATGAAAACAATGAGTAGCCAGTAGAATTATCCAGAGGATAAAGGTTAAATGAGGCAATGAATCTGAGATGTAAATTGAAATTTGTAGAGTGTAAGAGGAAAGGGGGAAAACAAGTAACTGCATCAGAGCATTACTGAAATGAATTATGAATTAGTTAGGAAGAAATACACACAATTTAAATTGCTTCAGTCGAGAGCATCACAAGATGAATTATGGGCCTTTGAATATCCAATTTAAACAGAATACA
>SNQJ01S0220568.1:0-15118 GCA_010110895.2 Picea sitchensis | reverse complement strand
TGACTAAAATATTCGCCAAAAAATTATATATACATTTTATATTATTGATAAAATAGCCCTCAATTTTTCCTATGTATCATGGGGATTCGCCCATTTATTATACATATAAATTTAGGGGGGGTTCTTAAAATCACCCCTGCACGTAGGTTGGTGAAATCAACATAATGTTAACAATATGTCATCCCTCCTCTCGTCAACGTTTAGGGGGTTCCATGTCAACCAACGACCAAGATCGCATCTGAGATGTATTCCGATCAACGGTCGAGATATTTCAAACTTTTGGTCTGATGTCCCGGGCTATAACAGACGTCTAAGGCATAGTTCATACAAGGGGCTTACGCTATGGCCCACCAGACAATTATTGATTTCCATTCATAGGATGACACCTATCTACTTCTGGATACATTGGCGTTCCATGTCAACACGGTACATCACGCTGATGTTACCTCTCCTTCAAATATCGCTTAAATGATACCACACTGATCTATAACATATGTAAATCCATGATTAACTTGGGTACATTCTCTACAGGCAAGGTATCCCACCCCGATGGAGGATTTGGATCTATTCGTTCCGATCCAACGATTGTGTTTCGTTAGAGCTCAAAACATGTTTTTTCTTCCAATTCAGTATTTAGACAATTCAAGGATCTTTCTTTGGGCTCATTACTTTATCCAAATCAAGCACAAGCCAATCATCTAGCACTCAAATGAGGGCTCAAGGTCCTGCGATGCCACCGGTTTATCAAAGGGGAAGAACATATACTATATGACCTTCTCTATTCTCTCATACATAGCACGACCAACAATTCTCATTTGACTATGAAGGTGCATTATATTACCTTGTTGGGATCAGTACCTTACATTCCACTATTCACTTATAATCCTAGTTTCCATTAACGGGTTACCCATCACAACAATGGATTTNCTCTCATACATAGCACGACCAACAATTCTCATTTGACTATGAAGGTGCATTATATTACCTTGTTGGGATCAGTACCTTACATTCCACTATTCACTTATAATCCTAGTTTCCATTAACGGGTTACCCATCACAACAATGGATTTATATATGTATATATAGCACAGAAAAACCATAAGATTAATTTCAATCTTTTTATCTTACAACATTACAGAAAACTTGTATTCAGTTGTGCAGGACATGCACAATTCTTTCCATCCCACCATCACTTAAACACAAGAGTTTGCAAATACAATAAGGATCATCACTATAAATCAAGTATGTATATATATAGCGCAATTGCAAGTATTCAATCATTTCAATTAATTACACAGAGTCTATGAAATAGTTATCTATTACAGTTGATAGTTGACCAACTGACTATGGGTGTTCACCTTTCCACCCAACCGTAGGCTCAGATGCATTCACTTTTAACATTCTGGCCACTCCCATGCCAAGCCATGATATCACTAGGGAATCTCTTTCAGGTTGTTGGTAAGATTCAAAGGTTACTCTACTTCACTCTACTCTAGGTAGATATTGTACTTACACCCACCTAGCCCGGGCTTCTTCGAGGTTTATCATATGCTTTCCCAACATCAAGCTCGTGATCCTCTTAGCTCAGGTTTGGTTTCAGGTCTTCCATGTTCCAGCTCTGAACTCCTTTACGGTTTCTCTGATTCTTCTCTTGCACGTGCTCGTGCATTTATTTTCGCAGCTCTCCTTCCTCCCTTCCTTTGGTTCTCTATGTTTTGTGATTTTTCTTGCGTGCATGACTTAGTCAAGTCCTCAACTTGTCCTTCTGTTTCTTCTGTCAGAATGAAACTTGTCAGTCAATCCTGGGAACTCATGTGATATTTTCTACTGTCCTCTAGTTGACCGCTTCATGTTCCTTCTGACAACCCTCCATACTTATATTCATTGGGGTGGTTGGTTGTTCAACTACCAACCCCTTCTCATTAACTGACTTGTCTTGTTATCTAGGCTAAGGGTAAATAATCTGAAAGTTTCCAATTAATATTTCCACAAGGTCGCTTGGGGTCCTTTAACTTAATAGAACCTCCCCTCATTCCTCTAGTGATATCATGGGCGTTACTTTAAGGATTCAACCATCAGTCAATTGTTGACGTTTACAATTAAATAATAATACATTTACAATATTTGCATGCCATTGCATAGAAATCATAAATTACGATTAATTACAAGCTGGAAAAACATGAGTGTTACATTATCAAAGAGAAAATCAATATCAATTCATACAATTCATCCACCACCATGAATTAAATCATCAAATTAATATAAAATCAACTATATAAGTGATTTTTTAAATGACAAATAAATTGGTTTCATTTACAATAAATTTTTGGATTTCTTTTTTCATGCAGAGTTCATATCATTTATGTAACGATTCTTGAGACATATGGTAAGGTGGTGCATTCCCTTTAATGATTATCGTTTTTTTATTTAATTTTAATTTACACGATTAATACATTAAACGATTAGGATTAGGTTTAATGTGTTCCAAACATGGCTAAATCTTCCCTCTCTATTAACCATACAAATTTTCAAAATTAATGCAATGTAATTAAATTCTCGTACAACACAACGTTGTTTTAATAAGGGAATCCTCCTTTTATTATTATTAATATATACTTTTTCCATATGTAATGTTCTTGCATTTCTCATATAAATTCATTATTTTAATCACAACTGTAAATCCAAGCAAAACACACATACAAGGCTTCCTTTCATTTTCCTTAGAATTTTCAAAAGATATGGTAAATGAAACAATCACGTCAATATGGTGCCTTCCTATCTTTTGAATTTTCAAAAGATATGGTAAATGAAACAATCACATCAATATGGTGCCTTCCTATCTTTTTGCATGAGGCTAACTAGAAATTTGTTTATTTTCCTTGGGTAGAAGTCAATTTCTTCTATATTCCTATAATATGTAATGAAGGGTAGCAATCAAATTTAGATCTTAATATAATTCAAAGATGTATATTAGCTCATTTTGATACACGATATGCATATATGGATAATGACTATTGTATTTAGTTGCATAAAGATTTATATGCCTCAAGGGTCATCACCGAGATTTGATACCATGTGTAATACTCAAATTAGAAAATCTAGCTTAATACATTAAACAAAGTAATTTGCATCCATTAATTGATAAAATATTGATGGAGTAATTTTAATTACATAATCTACAAGAAAGAGTGAGTGGTTAGAGTATTGCTTGAATGATATAGAGATCAACTCAATGAAAATGTGGAGAATGCTTAATCATTGTACTCCAATCTGCATTGCCCTGTTTTACCTTATTACTATTATAATCCAAACCTATTCTTTGAGGGCCACATACGACCTGATTAGTGACACTTATTATGATGATGAAACATAATTATAAATATGATTGATTAGATGGAAAATGTGGAGTTGATCAAAATAAATTGAATGGATGTTGAGATAGATATTTTTATGCAATGATTTGATAAATGAATAATAATGATTAGTTCTATTGATGATTTTATATGAGACTTGGTTATAGATATTAATTGTAGATACTACTAATAGATTTCTAAGTATGATAGGGAATTATGAGGATATTTTGATGTAGGCATTTTCAATGAGATTTGGGGCTCCAGATTGAGTTAAGGAGTAGTAATTATTTGACGAATCTATTTTTGTAATTGATTTGATTGATGATAACTAATAACATAGAGGTTAAGTGAATACATGAATAGGGAATATGCTTGTTGATTCGACCCAAACATGAGTAACAAGGTTGTATAGAGCTATGCCAGGTACTATCAGGAGAGGTGGAACATCATCCTTGCTTCCACCTATTAGCATTTCTACCGTGGTCAGAGTTGAAAACTATCCACAGTTTTTCTCAGCAGTTGCACGTTTCCTGCGAGTAGGCCGCAGACTCAATCACTCATGAGGAAAAAATGAGGGGTACACAATAAGGTGAAATATGTATTCCTCAACATCCATTAGTATCTCAATAAGAGTAACAACACGAGTTATCGATGTCTTTGCAGTTGCGCCAGTTTTCCCATTGCTCAAGGTCGAATACTTGAAGGACATATACACATGACACCCTTGGAGTATGTCAAGAAACTCCTAAAAAGCATGACATGCATGACACCTTTAGTATCTTTATAAAATCTAAATTGAAAGTAAAAGTGAAAAATAATTTAAGAGCATGATATAAAAGAAAAAATACTTTTAGACTTTACAAATAAGGGAAAAACACTACTTATTCTCATTCACTTAGAAAAGAGAAAAAAATTAAATTAAGAGATTTCATAAAGATTTTTCATTAGTAAGCTTTTCGTAAAGTTAAAATAAAATAAAATAAAACAACAAGAATGTAAACTTGAGTTTATATATGTGCATGTTTTTTATTTTTAGTTATTTAATTAATAGGAAAATTTAATTCTATGAGAATTCTTAAGTCAATGAAAAGTTGGGGGAGAATCCTAGTTCAATTTGAAATCATAAGCTAAGAAAATGTAGGCTAGAGTTAAGTGAAGAATGTATGAAATAACTAAAACAAAAAATATTCTCATGTAACAAAAATACGGTTTTGGGAGGAGATATAGGAAACACCGAGGATAAAGTTTAGGAAACCAAAAAAAAGTGGGTGAGAGAAATGAATTATTTTATTTTAAAAATTAGTAATTTCATGTACACCTATGCATGTAGACGACACTTGTAATGGTGAATAACCATATTAAGATAATTTTTAAAAATACTGATTATGCATGAGTAGGATATGTGTTAATAACCTCATTTTTTTATAAAAGAAATGTCTTGGGGAAGAAGAGGGACTTCTTACACTTTATTATTGGATGATTGTCATAACGAAAATTGATCACGAGAATTTGTATTGAGATTTTAGATATTGATGTGTTTTCTTGAGGTGATAACCTCAAAGCTTATGAACTTGAACATCAATCTTTTGCTAGCGGTTTTGGTATCTATACAGTTCTTGTTGCAACTCTGGGGGACCTTGGGAAAGAAGAGTGCTCATAGATGTTGGTAAGGTGGTAACTAGTGGGTCAATTAGACGATCAAAAAATCTGGCGAAGACTGACAAAGCTCTGACGAAGTTGACACAACTCCAACTAATTTGACACAAGCTTCAATGAAGTGACAAAAATCCAACATGTGACACAAGGATCTCAAAATTTAAATTCATCTAATTACGATAATTTTTGTCACATATATTTAAATCATTATTGTGTATGTTTAGGAAATTAGAAGAAAATTATATC
The DNA here is from genome assembly GCA_010110895.2 of Picea sitchensis. Lineage (NCBI taxonomy): Eukaryota > Viridiplantae > Streptophyta > Pinopsida > Pinales > Pinaceae > Picea > Picea sitchensis. Next base: position 9,863 of record SNQJ01S0220568.1, on the reverse strand, counting down.
AATTACCAAACATCTTTTGTTCTTGTATAAATCTGACTTGCTAAGAATTGATTATATAATTGAGTTGAATTTTATGTTACAAAAGAATGATGTATTAGATGTTCAATACATCATTGAAGCTACCATACAACCCAATTTTTATATGGAAGCCTACAATTTTAAAATAGAATTAATTGTTCTACCTGCACAAAAGAATCTATTCATCTGAATTTTTAGATTTCCAATTCTGTACAAACAACAACTGTGCATGCACAATCCAGTGTTCTACTCTAATAATTTTAGTCTGCACATAAGCCTTGTAGTCGTCATAGAATGCATGGATATGTTCTAAACAAAAAAAAAATTATCAAAAAAATTTGTGCATAACTAAATTTTTGTGTGTAAGTTAGTTTAATCAGATAAATGAAGTATTGACATAGTCCTTTAAAAATATTAAACTCTTCCAAGATCTTAGTGGTCATAATATTAAACTCTTCCAAGATCTTAATATTTTTAAAAATATTAATTAACTCCGTAGTCATTGCTCGATATGTACCTACGAATATTCACAATTCTCGATCCTCCAAAATATGTGAAGTGGTCGGCGTCATATATGGCATATTGTCCACCCTTTTCTTCTAGATGTAGTAATATCTTTTCCTTTATGGCGTAAAAATTAGATGTAGTAATATCTTTTCCTTTATTCAATTCAAATGATTCCTTAATAATGTTAGGTCTTCTCAAAGAACTTAGGTGCAGTGTTGTTGAATAATTTAAAATCCTGACTAACGTTATTGTGAAATTATAATTCCTTAATTTGTAATTGTTCACATCACTTTTCATTCCAATTTGATTCATATTTAGAGCCTAAATTTTATTTTATGAATGTAATCCTTCTTCTGTAAACTAGGCATTTGGATATATCGAGGTTAGGTTCTGCATACGGAATCATGGCATTCGATTCAAACTTTAGTCTTACAACATTTTTTTCTTTTTTCTTTTTAAATCTAATACCGATTTTATGTGCCCAAATGTTTATATGGCAATATATTTAAAGGTATTGAATAGTGTCAATATTTTGTTCCATGCAAAGTATGTTAATAATAATTATAATACATTTTTAATACTTTAAACTTTAGAATGTATAAAAGTGTAGTTTAACTGATGTCGTTAATGATTCAGATTGGATCATTATATTATTTGTCATGTATCTCGATGTTTTAAGAGTGGAAAAAATTTGAGCAACCACCATGCAGAGTTATTTTAATGACATGTCCTAGTTTGGAAAATTGGGGTTTGAAACCTTTCAGAGCCATTTTGAAGCATCAAAAAACATGTTTATGGGTCTAGAATTTCATAGCTTGTGCTAAGACTTCTTGATGCTATTCTACACATCGATACATTTCCAACAATGCAAACATCCTGTCAATCAGATCTTGTATGCAAAAGTTATTCCTCCTGCAAGTTGACCTACTATGTTGAGTACCATCGTACGAGTGGATGCCATGTCAACCCCCATTACTCATGCAAATGGGGATAGCCATGTGGGGATTTCCAAGAATATTCTAGAAGATCCAAAACCTTATCATAATTTAGGGTTAAAGAAGTCAAAACCCTACTCCTAGATGACTATCAGGTTATTAAGACCTAGAAAAAGCCTCATTTTATGTGTAAAACCCCTTATTAAGCCATAGATATTGAATTATTACATTTATAGTATTATAATTGTATGTGGGATAGAACCCTTCATGGTACCCTTTCATTATAATTGTAGCATTTGTCTCCTATATTTATACCAAGGAGACCTAGTCTTACGATAATATTATCTCATATCATATTGTATTTTGAATTGGATATATTGTAAAAGGAGGTTTCCCCCTCAAAGTGAACTGTAATCATTGTATTTTTATTACTTTTTAAGGCATTGGATCCTAACATTTGGTATCAAAACATTAGTCATAAGGTTTTACTTCTTCAAGTGAGTCATATTGTAATTTTCGTTATAATTTTTTTTTTCGTGATGGTTCAGATAGTGAATTTTGGAGGTTATTTAGAACACATATCAAGGTACCTATGATTAAATTTCATCTTCCAGATCATCATACTTTAGGAGGTATACCCTGCCGAAGATAGGGTTTGTTGACTAGTCCCATAATTAGTCTTAAACATGTGTTCTGGGTAAAACAATCATATCTTCTTTAGCGAGGATCCAAATTCCATGAGACTTGTTGCATTTAAAAGAGAACATTACATAGTATTTTTGGTAGAAATTTTAGAATCATATATTAAATATTGGACACATGGAATTTTGTACAAGTTCACTCTACCAAAAAGGACAAAAATCAACAAGGTTTGGGAAAGTTACCCTAATTTTCACTTGGCAGATCCAATTTTGGTCAGACCTATGGCATTGTAGAGAAGAAATTTCAGAGAACTACATGCTGAAATTTCAAACTCAGAAGGACCAGAATTTCATAAATACATCAAAAAGCATATTGTCTCGAAGGAAAGGCTCCAAATTAAGGGCTTAAAATGTACGTAACTTACAATTAGCATAACTTTTCATTGGAATATCTGCTTTTGGTGATTCAAAATTTGTAATAAAGAGGAAGAAGAGGAGAATTGTTATTATTTACAATTTACATAACTTTTTATTGGAAGATCTATTTTTGGTGATTCAAAATTTGAAATAAAGAGAAAGAATAGAAGAATTATTGTTTTCTGACATGGTTCCAAAGGATCCTCCAAAATTTACTTCACTAGCTAAACCTCCAGAGAGTCCAAACATAACTCAAGATGAAATCAATGAGATTTATCACTAGATGGAAAAAATGATCACTGAAAATAGGGAAAAAATGGAACATATGATGGATGAAATGGAAAACAAGATGGATAAGAAGATAAATGAGAATACAAATGAAATGAAAAGAAATATGTATGAAATGGAAAATAAGATATATAAGAAAATGGATGAAATGAAAAATAAGAAGGATGAAAATAAGAATGACATTAAAGAAGAAATACAAAAATCCATGAAGGAATTGCAAAATTCAATGTCTTCCATGATCATTCATGCTCTAGATGATAGACCCTCTAAAGGGCATATCAAAATGCAAGGAACTCAGGAAAATAAAGGGAGTATTTCATTTGAGCAATCTACCGATAACAGACAAATTTATAGTGGATTTAAATCTAATAGTGGAGTTAATTACAACGGGGGTCATACATTCAACTTTCCCAGTTTTGAATTAAACAAGTTTGATGGAACAAAAATATTTACCTAGCCGAACCAAATAGAGTAATATTTTGAGCTACATAATATTATGGATGATAAGAAAATGATTCACACAGTAACCTTGAATTTTGATATAAAACCATATCAATAGTATAAATGGGTAGTTAAAATGAAGCCCCCTCTTTGTCATTATACTTTGGGTTTATTTATAAGAGACTTAGAAGCACAATATGGGAAAGTGTGGTAAGAAGACTACTTCAGTCAATTGATAATAATCAAGCACATAAGGGTTATTGAAGATTATAATTCATAATTGTAGGTATTGGCCACAAGAGTGGATGAAAAAAGTGTTGAACATTTGTTGGAATCTTACATGGGTGTATTAAACCAAGACATTAAACATGAAATTTTCTTAAGAAATCCATCAAACATTATCGAAGCTATGCAATTGGCTTGTCATATTCAAGCCAAAATAAGGCTACACACAAGTCTACCATTGGAGCATACACATGAAGCTTAGATCATTTTGGGTTTCATAAGATAATCACACCTAAACCGACCTAGTGGACACCTCAACAAATGGATAAAATAATAGAAAAAGTAGTATGTTTCAATTGTGACAACAAGTACATTAAGGGGAATAAATTCGATGAGAATAAATTATTATACATGTATTGTTAAGAGGAAGAATATTAGGAATTGAAACCACCACAAGATCTAGATATAAAAGAACCTACTCCAAAAATATCTTGTCATGCATTGGCCGACATCAGTACTCCAAAAAACCATGATGATACAAGGATACATAAAAAAAATTAATGATGTTGATTGATTCCGGTAGTACCCACAATTTCATCAATTACAAATTAGTAAAATATCTCAATTTATTTGTATATCCTGCACCATAGTTTCAAGCAATGATTGCAGATGGACGTACCATAATTTTTTTTAGGGAAATGCCATAATATTAATCTGAACATGGGGGAGGATATTCTGGATATCCCCATGATTTTCATCCAAATGGGGGGTGTCAGTGTTGTATTAGGGGTCCAACACTTACAATCATTAGGAAAAGTGGCCCTTAATTTTCAAGATATTTTCTTTTGATTTTCATCATATGGAATGGAAATTGAGCTTAGAGGTATCCAAGGGAAACCATCTAAAGTGATAATCTCTAATATCATGACAAAATTAATCAAAAAGGGACATCAGGGTGTAGTTCCACAATTGTGCTCACTTGATATTCAAACATCTATATCCTCTACTCCATTAAACCTCCAAATATTTATCAACAATCATTCCAAGGTATTTGGTGAAATTACTAAGGGTCTTCCTCTGGCTCGAGATCACAACCATGTTATTCATTTACAACCGGGAATTGTATCACCTAACATTAGGCCTTACAGGTATCCATATGTAGAGAAGGGTGAGATTGAGCGCATGATCTAGGAAATGTTAGAGGTCGACATCATTTAACCTATCGAAAGTTATTTCTCTTCACTAGTGATGATGGTTAAAAAAAAGGATGGTTCATGGAATATGTGTCTATAGCACAGACAACTCAACAAAAATTCTATCAAAGATAAGTTTCCTATTCCTGTCATTGATGAATATTAGATGAATTGCATGGAGAAAAATCATTTACTAAGTTGGATCTTCGTTCAGGATATCATCAAATCAGAATGAGGTAGGAAGACATTCCTAAAATAAATTTTAGAACACATGAAGGTCATTATGAGTTTTTGGCTATGCCATTTTCACTTACTAATGCACCTTTTAACATTTCAAAGCTTGATGAATTCCATTTACAATCCGTTCCTTAGAAAACCAGTGTTAGTATTTTTTATGACATACTAATCTACAACAAATCTTCGGAAGAGCATGTACACCATGTTGACACAATATTACAACTATTGGAAGAGAATTTTTTTTATGCAAAGCCTTCCAAGTGTTTCTTTGGGGTTCAAGAAGTGGAATATTAGGGTCATATTGTATCTCATCAAGGTGTGAAAGTGGAACCTAACAAAATTAAAGCTATGAGGGAATGGCCAATTCCCAAAACTTTGAATAAACTTAGAGGATTCTTAGGGTTAACAAGATATTGTCTCATGTTTGTTAAGAATTATGGCCAAATAACAACACCTCTAACCAAATTATTAAAGAAGGAAGTATTTTCTTGGATTTAAGAAGCAACCAAATCTTTTGAAAAACTTAAGGAGGCTATGTCTACTACTCTCGTCCCGTCCACACCAGACTTTACAAAAACATTTATTTTGGAGTGTGATGCCTCAAGCCATGGAATTGGTGGAATTTTAATGCAAGAAGGAAGGCCCCTTTCCTTTTAAAGAAACCAACTTCAAGGAAAAAACTTAGTCGAACCCATTTAGGAAAAATAAATGTCGTCCATACTACATGCAATTCAGAAATGACATCCTTACCTAATGGGAAGACACTTCAAAGTAAAAATATATCATGGTAGTTTGAAGTACTTCTTGGAGCTATGATTATATTTAAAGAGAAAAAAAATGGGTTACAAAGATGTTAGGTTATGAATTTGAAATTATCTACAAAATACGAAAACATAATATTGTGGCAAATGCCCTTTCAACGAAAGAGCAAGAAATAGAAGCTTCACTATGTGCTATTTCTATTATGCAATATGAATGGGTGGAAGAAGCAAGAATAGAATGGAAGAAATATCAAGAGTTATGCAAGATCATTCAACAACTACGCAAGGACCCCAATTCATTGGACAATTATTTATGGAAGAATTATTTGCTATGGTATCATGATCGCTTATATTTATGTAAGAATTACCAACTCAAACAAAAGGTCCTTATGGAATTGCACACTTCTACTATAAGGGGCCATTCAAGATTCTTGAAAACATACCACAGGATCATGAATGATGTTTTTTGGGAAGGTATTAACAATAATGTTCAAAATTTTGTGTCTGAATGTTTAGTCTGTCAGCAGAATAAGGGAGAATCAATCAATACTCCATGTCTCTGAGGACCATTATCTATACCAAGTCAACATTGGGAAAATGTTTCAGTGGATTTTATTATAGGTTTATCTAAATCTGAAGGAAAATATTTCATCATGTAATTAGTGGATCGACTGACAAAGTATGCCCATTATTCCCTATTCATCATCCTTTTAAAGAAAGTACAGTAGACACAACATTCATGGAAATATTTCAAAAGCTACATGGAGTCCCCAAGATTATTGTAAGTGACACAGATCCAATTTTCACTAGAAATTTTTGGACTGAATTATTTACTTGTTTGGGTACTCAATTGGCTCATAGTCCATCTTACCACCCTCAATATGAAGGGAAAACTATGGTTGTGAATACATTTCTAGAAGGATATCTTCATTTTTGTGCATCCGATAAACATACACAATGGGTCAAGTGGTTTCCTTTGGAGTAATGGTGGTACAACACATCCTTCTATACTACGTAAAGAATGTCCCCATTTCTGGAACTTTATGGATATCATCTTCCATCCATTACATCACCCTTGAAAGGGAATACAAAGGTTCAAGAAATGGATGACCACATAGGGAACCAACAATACGTTCTCAAACTATTGAAGGAAAAATTAGTTATGGCACAAAATAGGATGAAACAAGTAGACCAAAATCGCAGTGAAAGGGAATTTGAAGAAGGGGACTAGGTATTTCTAAGGATACAACCATATAAACAGACGTGCCTCATGCAACAAAAGAAGGAAACTAAATTAGCACCCAAATATTATGGATTCTATAAGGTTTTGCAAAGGATTGGAAGTATGGTTTATAAATTGGAGTTGCCTCCATCTTCACATGTACATCTAGTCTTCCATGTTTCTTCCTTAGAAGGTGATAAAAAAAAAGATCCCATTACATATTGTTTTACCAAAGATTAATGAAGAAAGTAAAATGATACTAGAACTAGAAACAATCTTTGAAACAAGGATTAAGGAGCTGAGATATTGAGAAATCACAGAGTACCTCGTCAAATGGAAGAACCTACCAATGGAAGAAGAAACATGGTAATATGATTTCTTCATGGAGAAACACCTACATGTACTCAAGTGTTGAGCATGGATAATTTTAAGGATGAAAATTTATATTAAAATGTAGAAACTTGGGATAATCTTACTAGTCCTTCTTATGCAAAATGTGAAATTTTTGGTGATATTTTGGAAAAAATATTCAAAAAATTTGGCGATTTTTGAGGTAAAATAATTTTATTCTATGGAATTTGGGCAAATAATTTTTAGAAAAAATAGAGATTGGCGATTTATTTTGGGGAAAAAACATGAAAAATTAGCCCATTGGAAAAATGTATCCCCTAAAATCATCTATGATGTTGAGGACAATACTTGTTTGAAGGGGATGGGCATGTTAATACCTACAAAGCCACATTTTATGTGTAAAACCCCTTATTAATCCCTAGATTTTGAATTATTAGATTTATATTATTATAATTGTATGTCGGCTAGAATTATTCATGGTACCCTTTCATTTTAAGTGTACCCTTTGTCTCCTATATATACACCAATGAGACCTAGTCTTAGGATCATATTATCTCATCTCATATTGTATTTTGAATTGGCTATATTGTAAACAGAGGTTTCCCCCTTGAACTAGACTGTAATCATTGAATTTTTATCATTTTTTAAGGAATTAGATCATAACATGAATTATGTTAAATAATGGGCCGCTAGGAGGAGAATGGGTTCCATTATTTTTCATTGTCTCTTGTTCCATAGTTGAGTATAATAGTTGAGAGTTGTATTTTTGTGAGAATGGCATAGGAGGAGATATTTTGTAGCAGCCACATCGATCACAATGTCAGAGGAAACTCTATAGAGAGAGCCTCTTTTTTAGTACTTGTATTTGAAGAAAAGAGAGCAGAGTGACCTCACCTTCAAGTTGGGTTTTCTATTGTATTGGGTTTCCCAGGTTATATCTTGTGATTATTTGTGGATGGTGTGATTATTTATTCTTGCTCTCTATTTTTCACACTTGAACTATTTCATATATTTTAAGACGAAAACAATTAGTCAAAGAGTTTGATATATAAAGGAACTTAACTTTCATAGTAAAGATTTTAGTATTTTGTTAGATTTGTTGTGATGAACTGTCTAGTAAAATACCAATGGTAGTTTACAGATCAATTAACTTCGTTCCTTTATTTGTTTTCTTTTAAAATTAAGTAGGAGCTACATATTCTTTGAATTAGGAACTCATCAAGTCATAAATCACCAAGAAGTCCTTGTGAACACTTGGTAGTCATAAAAAATGATTATATTGTTTATATGTCTATATTCATGAAATTGAATAACTTAATAATGACATTGTCTAAATGTTCTACAAAATGGCTTTTTTCATCAGAATCTGATGACATAAATCTGCAAAAAAAAACTACTTTTTGTTGTTTAAAATCCTCTGCATTCAACATTCTGAAAACCCCTGGGCACTCGGATTATACATAAATAATCACTCAAATTTTCACTTAGGATAAGAGAAATATTATTAAAATAATATGGATAATAGGCGGGGTTACGTGAACATGGAGATAGGTAGGGCAATAATTAATGGTAAAATGTTGTGAAAAATTCAAAGTGTGGAGAATTGGCGGACATACATTAGCGGACTTACAAAGTATATAATATGAACATGAAATATGAGTCTACAAGTCCGCAAGTCTGCAAGTCTGAAATTGACTAAGTGTTGGAATATTTACATAGTAAAGTGTAGTAAAAAGAGTTGTGAAAATTCTAAGTGTAGGTGTATTATGAGGGTGGTGGAAGTCAAAGGTGCATTGTGAGGGTAGTGAACATCAAATATGAGTACGTGAGTCCGAACTCGACGTAACTCATGAAATTGACTAAATTTTGGAAGATATATACATGATTACGTGAAAAATAGAAAGAAGTATGGAAAATATGGAATATAAAAAGAAAAATATAGGAAATAAAAAGCGTCACATGAAATTTGGGAAAGAAAAAAGGGAAAAGGAAAATAATAAAAAGAAATTGAAAATGAGATAATGAAAACAGAAAGGAAAATAAAAAGAAATGGGAAGGAGAATAAGGAAGAAATGGCTTAGTGTGGAAAATAGTAAGGGGAAAATGTGAGTGATGAGGCAATGCGAAAAGTGACTAAGTATAGAATGAAAGGAAAATGAAGAGAGGTGAAGGGAGATGAGAGGAGAGGAGATGAGAGGAGAACATGACACTTAGAAAAATTATGCATATTTCTTCTACTAATATTTCCGTTGGACTTCTGGACAAAACTATGCATATCTTGGTCGTAGAGACTTAGATTCTGATTCCAGAGAATGCATGGTTAAACCAAAACATAGGGATACAAAATGAACTTATAAGAGTTCAACAAATGTCTTCTTTTGATATCAATTTTTTTTATTAATCCAAGAGCGGGAGCATATAAGTTTCCAAATTTTTGTGAACAACTGGCTCTAACTGCGAGACAGTGACCCCTTATGGGTTGCTGAGTGTTAAAATAATGTAACTGCAAAGTGTATTCTTATTATTATTTGATATATTACTCATTGGATCAATCCCCATTGCAGATTGATCATGTTGGTTATTATAAAGGACCAAATCCCCTTTTGTGGATTGGTCAAAAGATAATT
>SNQJ01S0220567.1:0-11050 GCA_010110895.2 Picea sitchensis | reverse complement strand
CTCATCACGAGCCAACCTGTGAAAGTACTTGTGGGTAACGTTGTCACCATTGGTCACCATGCCAGGGCAGTGTCCCCTGATTAGCTCTTGAACAAAAAGTAAAAGCAATAAAAGATAAAAGAATAAAAAGAATAAGAATAAAAGGAAAGAATGGGCTTGGAAAAATTGCATCCAGGACAGGTACAGCTCGCGTTCTACAAAGGCACCCACAGATACCTTTCTTGCATCCTTGGCCCTTATTGCACCCAGATGCTTGGACATCCCCTGACCACATCACCCACTTACATGGCTTGGATGAGGTCTGTTCCGGGAACTCTCCTTTTCCAGTGGACACTAACCCAATAGGGCGCCTTGTCCTTTCCTCCAGATTTGTATTGTAGGCTTGTGTAACGTCTTTGAGCTGTTAACTGATGTATTAGAGATTTTATGCACATGTTTAATAATATTGATGATGAGATGTGATTGACATTGCTATGATCCCTGTGACTGATGAGCCCATGGAGGGCGTAGCTTTAGATGTGCAGGACCATGCCCGACGGACAGGTACCATTTGGACCGGTACACATGGGGATATGATCAGTTCGGACCTCCATGGGGCTGAAGAACCCATCAGATAGGGATGTTGAGACCCCATCAGGGAGCAGAGACAAGACGAGGATGGATCAGGGGCTTTGCACCAGAGAAGAAGACGTTCCACTAGAGGCACTTTGGGGCTTGACCTAGGGGGATTGACCCTCTTTCAGTGGAACGTTGGCCTTGGAAGGCCTGGGGCATCGCCCTTGATGACCATGACATCATCCAGCCTATTGGACGTCTTGGGAGGCAGACTGGGCAGTATTGGCACATGTGGCGTGATGGAGGAGCCCAAGAAGGGCTAACGTTTTGCTCCAGGATGCCCCATTTGCCCTAAAAGGGGCTAAAGTCTCCTTTGGAGGGGCTTCATGTCTCTTTTCAACTTGATTAGGGTTTTAATTTGACAATTTAATGTAAAATAGTATGATCTTACTATTATGGACTTGTCGACCTTTTACATGGCCTAAAATGTAAAATTAGGTCATGGAATGATATAAATGAAGAATTTTCACCTTCATTTTCTGGATCACAACTTACTCACTCCATAGGAGGTCTGAAATTTGCGCCCTATCTTGGGTTATAGGCTGATTTAGTGATGCGCGCTTGTTGAAGGAGGACTATTTTGGCATATTTTGGCTTTTCTCTTAATGGAAGGTGTTACAACTAGGGTTTGCATTGATATTTCTTGGTGATATGTAAGTAATTTTCTGCAAAACTTCTTGAATGAATGGTTGTAGTTTCATTTCTTGCATATGTTTATGAATTTTGCTGAATAAAACCCTAGGTGACAAGCACACAAGTAGGTCTTTGTCTCATGTCCCCTTTGAGAGAAATTTTCAGCCATTGAAGAAGAAGAGAGCCTAAACATTGCTACACTCTGTCTCTCTTTTCATTTATTGCTAGCCGTACTATCTATAAGCTAAGAAGAGAGAGACGCCTTAAGCCTAGGTCTACTACACTTTGGGCCGATTTTCTCTAGGGTTTGCTGAAAGAGCCTTGTTGGAGCAACACTTTGCTTCATCAAACCCTCTAGTCTTGGTTTTATGCTTCATCTTTCAGCTAGTCGTTTTGCCATTTGATTTAAGGAAGGTGAAGAGATCACAGAGGCCTACTTCACCTACACCAAAGTGACCTTCTCTCCCCTAGGGTTTTGACTTTGGGGCCTTGTTTCAGCAACACTTCAAAGCCTTTTCCCTCTAGTCCTTAGTCATTGCCTCCTTTAGCTCTTGCATACTTCACCTTTTGACTCCATTAACCATAAGGCACTGATATGAATACCTCTTGTGCTGAAGTGACCTTTATCACAAACAACTCTCAACACTTTGAATCAAACCCTAACCTAACTAACCCTAGCCTAGAACTAACCTTCTAACCCTATATGTTGTCGTCATCCCCTACTATTAACACCTTTGTGCAGCAAACATTTTGTTTTATAAGCAATTGAATGATGATTAAGGGCATAAATTAAATGAAGTGTTGATTTATTACTTTGAATGCCATATTGTTCCAGTATTTATTGGTGAAATGACAATTTTCATTGCTATTTATAAACATTGACTTCGTCAATATTTATTGCTAAAATTGCTTATATATTCATGAGATAGTCATCCATTTATATGAAGTACTAACCCATTGAATTAGCTTGCATATATCGTTTTGTTGTTGCTTTGTCTTAGGCAGGTATATCTTTGGGGGTTTTACTTTATTATTGGCTGTTTAGCCGGGATTATCTGTTTGGTGGTGACTTGTGAGGGGGGAATCTATCCTTGTCTTTTAATCCTCGTGCCTTCTCAAAACCCCAGGTCATTGGGGACGTCTCCCCTGGGCCTTACCTCCCTAAAAAGAAAGAACCATCACATTGTGGTGACATTGGGTGGGATTGGTTCCTGTTATGCCAGTTTGACCTTCAAACCTCAAGCTTTTATCCTTGCTACAAACTGTGCAATAACAGTCACAATTTGAGATCACCATTATATATACTTTCATTACAAACTGGTTTTCCCTAAAAGGGTTTTATCGAGGGTCGTGTTGACCAAAAATACTTGTGTCCTATTTTCATGCATGCTTAGAGTGTAGATCAGCTTATCAGTGTTGTAAAGATCTAGAGGAGTGTTACTTGTTTTGAGTTATATTGCATGTGCTAACCACCGGTTCGAAAACACTTACAAGGGCACCTCGAAGAACACTTAACCAATAAAATTTATGAGCAGAAAAGTACATAACTGTTTGCTGTCCTAAAACATCAGCAAAGTACAGTTTGGAGATTGAACTTAAAGCCAAATTTCAGGTCAAAGACAGACCTGTTTTGGCAGCCTCATAGTACCTCAGTTTTCTTCATGGTATCAAAGCCTTGGTGGCGAACACTTGCTGATTTCTAGAGCATACATTTGGCAGTTTCTTGACAGCTTGTTGGCATATTTTTGGGACAGCTTGTTAAGAGTTTCTTGGACAGTTTGTAGGACTGTTTTGGACCTAGAGGACAGCCTCTTATCACACATGTGTTGACAGGAGTGAGGCTGATTTTAGACAACCTCTTTTCACACCTGTGTTGACAAGAGTGAGGTTGTAGTTGGACTGTCTCTTTTCACACCTGTGTTGACAGGAGAGAGGCAAGGCTCTTTTGCAGTTGTAGCATCAATGTGAGTTCAGTGGACAGCCATGTCGGTGTTTCATATGAGGGCAGAGGATAGGCTAGCCAGAGCTAGCAACCGGTCCCCTTGGAAGACCCGGATCATATTCATATTGGAGGACCTTGAACTATGGGATATAGTTCAAGCTCCCATGGTGATTCCTCCTGCACCTGCTCCATCTCCATTGTTGGATGCAGATTTCAGGAAGAAGAACACCAAGGCAAAGAGGACTATTTGTGATGTTGTGAGAGACCACATCATACCCCACTTGACTGGGAAAGACTATGCCTTTGAGATATGGGCCTCATTGTGCAAGCTTTACCAGAGTCCCAATCAGAACCGGAAGATGGTTCTGCAGGACAAACTCGGGAGCATTCAGATGCTCAAGACAGAGTCGGTCAGTTCATACCTTGGCAGATTCACTCAGATTCCAGAGGAGTTAGCAGCAGTCGGAGAGATTGTAGATACGGACTTTATGGTGAGGACGGCTTTAAACATCTTTTCCAAACCTTGGGGTTCATTTGTACGAGGCATTGTAGCCTGGGAGGTCATGCTTACTTGGGAGAGACTTTGGGACGACTTCGCACAGGAGGAGTTGAGATGCAGCTCTGGTTCTTCAGGATAGCAGCAGATATCTAAGGGTGGTGAGGATCTTGCTCTTTGGACAAAGGGCAAGAAGGTCGACAAGGGTGCTCGACAGGGTCCCAAGATGGGGGCCAAGCCATAGGGAGAGAGTGGCAGTGGGCAGAAGAGGGATATGAGCAAAGTGAAGTGCTTTGCTTGTAAGAGGATGGGGCACTATGTTGGACAGTGTCTCAACACGAAGAAGAGGTCGGGTGGTACAGCAGCTACAGCAGATGAGGCAGAGTTCCAGGCACAGTTTGAGAGGGAGTGTGCCTTCCTTATTTGTTGCACTTCAGTTGAGTCTACACCTAGCATTTGGTATATTGACAGCGGGGCTTCGAGCCACATGACTGGTATTAGAGAGCATTTCTCCGACCTCATAGATCCATAGGTCATGATGGAGATTGCTCTTAGTGATGATTCCATAGTCAGAGTTGCTTGGTGTGGCACAGTTACTTTTCAGAGGGAGAGTGTGCCACCCATTTCATTCAGGGATGTTCTCTACGTCCCTAGGTTGAAGAAGAATCTGATATCAGTTTCCACCATCCAGGATAGGGGTCTTGAGGTGTCCTTCAGAGGCACAGAGGTCCTCATACACCCTAAGGGGTCTCGTCTCACCTCAAGGCAGGTGATTGGACTAAGGGAAGGGAAACTATACAGATTGTTTTTCAATCCCTGCATGCTTTGGCAGCGAGCAGCGACAGCAGCAATCAGTTGTGTGAGTTGTGGCATCAGAGGATGGCTCACCTTCATCATGGGGCTCTTGGAGAGCAGAGAGAGGTTGTGGCAAGAGTGCCACAGTTCAGCTTAGAGCATCAAGATGTGTGCAGAGGGCATGCGCTTGGTAAGTTTACCAAGGTTGTTTTCCCCAACAATGACACTAGGTCAACTGGGATACTAGATTTAGTACACACAAATGTGTGTGGGCCCATGTCTTGTACATCCTTGAGTGGTTGTGAGTATTATCTCACATTCATAGATGACCACTCAAGGATGACCTGGATCTATTTCCTGAAGGCCAGGCGTGAGGTCTTCAAGAGGTTCCAAGAGTTCAAATCTCTTGTGGAGAACCATACAGGAAAGAGGATCAAGGTCTTGCGATTAGAAAAATGGAGGTGAGTATGCCTCCACAGAGTTTGTAGACTTATGTACCCGTGCAGGGATCAGAAGACAAATGATCATGCCTTACAATCCCCAGCAGAACGACGTGGTCGACAGGAAGAACAGGGCGATTACAAGTGTAGCGAGATCTATGTTGCATGATCATACTTTGCCTCTATACCTTTGGGCTGAGGCGAGTGCTGCTGCAATTTATCTGCAGAACAGGAGTCCCCACAGGATTTTGGGGAAGAAAACTCATGAGGAGGCCTTCATTGGTAGGAGGCCCAATGTTGAGCATATCAGGATTTTGGATGCTTGACATACTCTCATGTCCCCACAGAGAAGAGGACAAAGCTAGACCCCATAGCCCAGCAGGCGATCTTGGTTGGTTACTCAGAGGTCTCGAAGGCCTACCGTATCTACATTTCATCACAACGAAAAGTTGTGGTGAGAAAAGATGTTAGATTTGAGGAAGGTAGAGCTTTCAGGAGGCTCTCGAGTCGAGAGACGGTATTGAGGAGGTTGCAGAGACACTGGTTGATGTTTCAGAGGGAGCACAGCCTCAGGTTTCTAGTACACCAGTTTCAGGGGTGACAGGGTCACCTTGCACAGCTTCAGGTTCATAGTTGCAGGGGGTTCAGGCAAAGGGTATAGAGGCTTCAGGATGTCAGAGTGATGAGATTAGATCTGAGGCAGAGTCTCTTGGGCGAGGAGATCTTACTTCTCCCTTGGTTACTTCAAGGAAGAAGAAACCGAGATGGTTTCAACTGACCCTAAAGGAAGCCAAGGAGAATGTAGGAGAGCCCAAGAGACAATTCAGAGAGAGAAGAGCACCAGAGAGGCTTGGGTCCTACTTGGCGATGTTGACAAGCATCACAAATGCAGAGCCCGAGACATTTGCACAGGCAATTGACCAGCAAGTTTGGAGAGAGGCCATGTTGGAGGAGTATGACTCCATTATGCGCAATGGTGTATGGGAGGTGGTGCCGAGGCCAGTGGGGAAGTCAGTTGTGACTTCCAGGTGGTTGTATAAGACCAAGCATGTTGCAGATGGCAACATAAAGAAACACAAGGCCTGGTTTGTGGCGCGTGGATTCTCTTAGGTAGAGGGAGTTGATTATGATGAGACATTCGCAACAGTTGTGATATACACTTCCATTCGTAGTAGTATTGCCATAGCGGCAGAGATGGGTTGGAGGATACATTAGATGGATGTGAAGACCGCATTTCTCAATGGCTTTATTGAGGAGTAGGTGTGCATTGAGCAGCCACAAGGGTTCGAGGTGTGTGTGAGAGAGTCTCACGTGTGCCTTCTGAGAAAGGCATTGTATGATCTGATGCAAGCTCCCAGAGCTTAGCATTCGCGTATTGACTCATATTTGCTTCAGATGGGATTTGAGAAAAGCAATGTTGATCCTAACCTCTATTACATCATTAGAGGTGAGGACATGCTTATTCTCATTTTGTATGTGGATGACTTGTTCATCACAGGAGCGGAGCATCTCATAGCTGAGTGCAAGCGGGGTCTTGCATCAGAATTTGAGATGAGTGACATCGAGTTGATGCACTATTTCTTGGGCATGGAGGTATGGCAGGAGTAGGGTCACATCTTCCTGGGACAGGGGAAGTATGTTGCAAACATTTTGAGCAGGTTTCAGATGGAGGACTGCAAGCCTGTGTCGACACCCATGGTCACCAACTGGAAGAAGCTTAGCGCTTCAGATTCCCAGTTGGTAGATGCTATAGGATATAGACAGTTGATCGGATAGTTGATGTATCTGGTCAACACTCGACCAGATATTTGTTTTTCCGTGAACACTCTCAGCCAGTACATGGTGGAGCCGAGGAGTGTTCACTGGATTGGGGAAAAACATGTTTTGAGGTACATTGCAGGTTCAGTGGATTATGGCCTGGACTATGTCAGAGGGAATGGAGTGAGTTTGGTTGGCTACACAAACTCAGACTGGGCAGGATGTGTTATTGACACGAAGAGCACCTCAGGGTGTTGTTTTTTGTTGGGGTCAGGACTTTTTTCCTGGTACAGCCAGAAGTAGAAGTCAGTGGCTTTGAGTTCAGCCCAAGCAAAGTATATCACAGCCAGTCAGATCAATTGCGAGGCCATTTGGATTTGTAAGTTGTTGGTAGGATTATTTGGTCAGTAGTTGCCTTCAACTGTCATTCACTACGATAATCAGAGTTGTATCAAACTCTTTGAGAATACAGCATTTCATGATAGGTCAAAGCATATAAAGATCAAATACCACTTCATCAAAGATTGGGTTCAGCGAGGGGCAGTACAGCTTCAATATATTTCGACTGATTAGCAGGTTGCAGAGATTCTCACCAAGGCCCTGCCAAAGGCAAACATGTCTACTTTAGAGACAAGATGGACTTGGTGAGAAACACTTTCCTCGGTAAGAGGGAGTGTTGAGTTTTGGTGTACCTTGGGAAGTGGTCCCCTTGTTGTTTTGGGTCTCTAACCACAAGTGGGAAATACATTGGGACTATGTACCTTATACTTTATGTCTAATTCCACTTTGACTTCACTTAAGTCAAAAAGTTGGAATTTTGTCACTTAAGGCAAAAGTGACTAATTATTCACCAAGTGGGTGAATGAGGGGACATAAAGTGAACTTAGGAAACTTAACCCAAAGTGGGTTTTGAATTGAGATACTTTTGGTGAGATCTCAACCACGGATTAGAGATGGCTTGGAGTAATCCTAGCCATCCCCTCCTAGGTTTCCTTATGGATGGTTCAAGAGGGGTGCATAGGGCCTAAGGAGGCTCATTCACTCATTTGTTCACTTTGAGAGTTTGAGAGGAGCAATGGAGATGGGAATGGAAGCATTGTTTGAGGGAAGCTTGGGCGCCTCCATCCAGAGAGGACCTATGGAGGCTTAGACTCTCATTATTTCTTTGTGTTGGTTATTGCTTGGAGGAGGGCGCACACTTATCTGGCAGTAGGAGGACTTGTTCTACTTCAGATATCTTTGGTTCATGGTGGAGGAGGCACACAACTGGTTGATTGTGTGCAAGGGATTCTTCATTGGGCCAAGGAGGAGGTAGGGCGCATCACTCCAGTGGATAGAGAAACAAGGAGGAAGAGCACACTTTCCTAGGCGCATTCATCTTGGAACCTGTGCTACAAGCTTGAGAGGAGCTTGCTATCTTACCAGTTTCTATTGTATTGTATTCCTTTTTGTATTCAGTATTTGAGATCACCATTATATATACTTTATTTCCAAACTGGTTTTCCCCGGGGAGGTTTTATCCAAGGTCGTGTTGACCAAAAATACGTGTCCTATTTTCATGCATGCTTAGAGTGTAGATCAGCTTATCAGTGTTGTAAAGATCTAGAGGAGTGTTACTTGTTTTGAGTTATATTGCATGTGCTAACCACCAGTTCGAAAACATTTGCAAGGGCACCTCAAAGAACACTTAACCAATAAAATTTATGAGCAGAAAAGTACATAACTGTTTGCTGTCCTAAAACAGCAGCAAAGGACAGTTTGGAGATTGAACTTAGAGCCAAATTTCAGGTCAAAGACAGACCTGTTTTGGCAGCCTCATAGTACCTCAGTTTTCTGCATTCTAAGCCCAACTCTCCTCCTTCAGTAACCAAGAGATCTTATCTTGAGTGGTCTCAAGAGTAGGATTGAAAGTAAAGAAACACATGGGGTGCCAATTAATAAAGACAAAACCATGATTATGGAAATAGAATTTCATATGGAGATAGAATTCCAAGTAACCAAGGACTTAGGCAACCAAAAAGGTGGTTCTTAAGAGAACACTGGAAGAAATTATTTCAGCATGACCATAATCCAAACCATTGCAAGGTCTTAAAAACTGAACTGAAAAGAACAGCATACACTTCACAGGTACACAGCATCAAGTTGAAAGTTGAAACTGCCACAAAGATCTTAAAATGCAAATTTAATAAGCTTCAAACATGATCCATTTGATCAAAATGACATATAGTAGAATGGGCAAAGATGGAACATATGCAACTACAGCATAAACTACACGGAGATTATAAGCACACATTTGGTTACATTAAATTTTTAAAAGCAAACAGAAAGCCCAAACCAAATGCTGAAAATATGAGGACACTTGATGAAGATACAAGAATATCATTTACAGACATGCATAGCTCAAAAGATAGAGATGCCAACTTCAGTTTTCCCTTCAATGGAAAGGTAAAGGAAGAAATGAGCATGACATAGGAATAAAGAAACAAGCAATGGTGATAATCAAGCAATAATCAAGATATCAGCAATGGTGATAATCAAGCAAGGATGCCAACAAGTTTCCCTCATGTCAGTTCCAGCTATAGTATATTTTTGTGTCTTATTTTATAACCAGCATAGATCCATCTTAGCTCTGGATCTATCAAGCACCAAAAGGGATCAAACCCCTTGAAGTGCAAACCTTTCCTCAAGTTTTGAACTCTAAAAATGGTTTTCACCTGAAGGGATTTGATCCCTCTTGGTGCTTGATAGATCAATATTTAAGATGGATCTATGCTGCTTTAGTGTATTATAGTGATCCTTTTTCTTAGTTTTTTATTATTATGGTAGGCTATTATTTAATTTGCCATTTTTACAGATGTTACTTTTTTTCAATTTAATTTATTAACGTTACAGACATAACACATTGCTGTAGATGCACCTAAGTACTCTCTGTGCAATAACCTGGACTCACCATATCAAATTCATTGACAGCCAAACAATAAACTTATGGGTAAAAGATACAAAGAATAGAATTTGGAGAAAAATCTTGGTCACTAATTATTTTGATCTGGTTTTTGACAAGTTTCTTAATCAAAAACACATTATGATATGGTTGCCAAACGAAAATTAGAGTAAACGTCTTAATTTATCTAGTTCACTTACTAAGCAAAGTTTGGGTTGGTTTTTACTGTTTTATTTTGTTTAACAAAGTAGCTTACAATCTGTTTAATAATGGGCTATAGAATTCAAGATGGATCTATTTCGTAATTGTATTTGTGTTTCCCGAATTTAATATTTTTTTTATTTTAATTGTGAACTGATACTATGTTTATTTTTTCTGACCTGACATTATATTTATTTTTGTTTTATATTAATCAATCCTTTGAACTGACATCAATGTCACAGACGTGACACATCTCACCCACCTGGGCTGTAGAAAGTGCCTCTCAGTGCAATCACACCCTGTATGGATTTTCAACATATACCAAATGGTAGCACTCTATACTATGTTTTTAAGTGACGCATAAACCCAATAAGTAGTTACAATAATGTTATTGAACAATAATAAGAAGGAAATGTTCAAGTTGAAATCATATTCTAATATAAATCTTGACATTAATACAGGGTAAGAATAATGATAGAACCATGTCCGTAATTTTGTTCTTTGTTACATTGTGTGCATCCATTCACCTATGTTTTTCTAAGCTTTTAAAATAACCAGTTTCCATCTCCTCCCATCTAGACTGACCTGCAATTCCTACAATTCTATTACTTCTCCAAATTTGCATCCATATTTAGTACTAAGCCAAATGAGATCAAAATCCCGATAGATTGGCTAAATCTCTGAGTACTAAGCCTGATACATTTTAAAGGCCTACAAAATACAACATAAGGCAAGAAAGAAAATATCCTAGAGAAAACTCTTCAAACATCAACAAACTTTTGCTTCAAGAATTCATAGATTTGCAGTTATGTCTTTTCCAACCAAGCTTCATTGTAGAATTGAGGTGCTTGAAAACATTCTCAAGGATTTGCCAGTTTCCAAGAAATTGCAACAAAGGCATACAAATGTTTCTCCCAATCATTATCTAATGCTTGGTAAATTATAGTTGTTTTAGATTTGATGATTCATCAAAATAAAGCTGGTTTTCGGAGGATTCAAAACTATTACTCTTTATGCCTCTAACCTCTGTTATTTATAATTTTATAGAACGTATAAGCATTTGCAAGGGTTGAATATACCTCTCATAACATCCTATTTATTCATGGGTAACATTTGGCCTCTGTTTATTCAAGCAATGCAATAAACTGGGCATGTGATTCAGAAAAACCTAGTACAGTACATAACCCATTTAATCTTATCAGATGTAGTGTTTTGATGCATCGCAATTC
>SNQJ01S0220566.1:1752-15118 GCA_010110895.2 Picea sitchensis | reverse complement strand
CTGTTAATGTAAAGTAGGTAGATATGAATGTTAGATTAGACATTTTAGAAACGTAGGAGGGAAAATGGATATAGACACCCTCACCCTTGTATCATTGTAAGTTTGGATGACCATTCAGAATTCATAAGTTGTAGAGTTGTAGCAGAGAGTTGTAGAGAAGAACCAATGAATAGGAGCACTTGAGTTAATATATGAAGCTTTGACTCAACTTTCATGATGTTATGTTGCTTACTGTTTACATTTGTTGAATGGTATGTTTACAGTTGATTTGTTTCTCTGTGATGCAATTGTTTCAATGCTGCATTGTGTGTATGATTTCATGGTGAATGTATGAATTCTGAGAGAGGAGAAGAATGAGTTTCAATTGTTTCTCTTCCTAAGAATTCCTACAAGGAGTGTAGTGAATGTCCTCAAGGTGTGCATTGACAAGGGTCTAAGTGGCATCTCAGAAAGCTCAGGGGAGATACCCTTGTTCTCGTACCAGCTGAAGTGAAGGTGAAACACAGAGCCATGCAAGGTGTGCACATGCTGGTTGGAGCCTTAGAACTTATCAACTAAGGGGAATATTGATAGGACCATTGTTGCAAAGAGTGCACAGGGTCGAAGACTCAAATAACCAGAGGTTATTTGAAGATTTGTCGCAAGGAGTGCGAGTAGGGATCCTTTTGGGAAGCTTGAGTTTACAAGTGAAATCTCAGGAAGGATAACACCTTTTAAGTTCTCAAAGGGAGATGGAGATCAAAATTGACTCATAGAAGTCAAGTTCAGGAGGGAGAACACTGAGTCGTTTGGGAAAAATTCATTGAGGAATGCATCTGGTGGTCAGAATTCTGTGTGGAGAAATCGCAAAACC
Organism: Picea sitchensis; assembly: GCA_010110895.2. Lineage (NCBI taxonomy): Eukaryota > Viridiplantae > Streptophyta > Pinopsida > Pinales > Pinaceae > Picea > Picea sitchensis. Next base: position 14,265 of record SNQJ01S0220566.1, on the reverse strand, counting down.
ATGAGGACCGTAAGATCTAGGGGAGCTGTAAGGTGGTTAGGAGTTGGATGAATCCTCCACCCTGACATCAAGAGTCAATGTAAACTGTTGATTATGGTCAGTTTGAGCTGACAGATCATTTCGAGGATTCGTGATTTGTAAGTTTGGAGTGTAGGCCAAAATCCTTGGTCACTCTAATTCCCAAATCGTGAAAGGTATTTTCACGTGTGAAATTTCGACATTTATGTATTTCGTTCTGGAAATTCCGATGACAAGGAGTTGGGGGCCTTTGCATTGAAAATCCCGAATTCACAAAACGTGACGTGTATTTGGAGTGGAATTTCTGCATTTCGTCTTTCCAGGGTTTGGGAAGTAGAGGAGGCAGTGACTTTGGAATCAAGAGTTTCAAACTCTCGATTCACGAAATCCTAAAGAGAGAAAGGAAAAATTCCCAAAAAGGTTGAGGGACAATAGTCGTTGGGTACCAATTGAGTTTCAGGGTTTTGGAACTCAAGAAGTGGAGTTGCATGGTCAACACAACTTCCAAAATCATGAAGAGAGAAATGCCAAAAGGTTGGTCCCAAGTATTAGTCAGAGGATACGTGTGGTGGAGGAAAAAGAGGGGTCAAGCTTTGGCGAAAATCCCGAAATTCCATCGATCTCGCATTCCATGGGATGTTGAGCCCATTTCAGCATTCCGACATTTTGGAGTTCAAGGAATCATAAGGGAAGAGGAACGATTGTTGGTTGTTTGCTCAAAGTCCAGAAAGCTGAAATTAGTGGGTAAAAGGTGGCATGTGCTTTTCATGTTGGAGGAGTCAACCTTCATTGACATTTTAGATTTCGGCGATTGTAAAAGTTGTGACATTGTGTCAAGAACCTCCAACTCATGAAGCCTGAAATCTTTCGTGGCTTAAACAAAGGGTTTGATTAACCCTTGGCGTGGGTTTAGTGACGATCCTGCATGGATCTCGGCTCGAGGGAAAGGGGTCTGCGTCAACATCAATGACAAATTCATCTATGATAAATCACAATGACAATTCATCATAACACCAAATCATCACATCATAATGAAATCGACTGTTGACATCAATGACAATACATCAATGACACTATGTCCAACAATTCCGTGAAATATATTTGATTTAGCTTGTTGTGTGGTTTTATTTTAGCTTTTCAATTTCTTCCTTTAATGTGTCAAGCCAGCTAGGCTGATCTTCTTTAGTCCTTTTGACTATTCCATCTTTAGCCTCCTCCTTTCTTTGCTTTTTCCTTTTTCTCTCACCAGCTTGTGTGTAGAATCCATCTTCATATGCATTAATGATCAAATCCTTCATAATAGGATTCAACCTGATCTCTTCGCCTGATTCTGTCTCATCAATAGATTTTGTGCGAGATTTTGTTGTTAGGAGTTGCGTAGCATGCCTTTCTCTCTTTTTAATTGATAGTTTTTTCATATTATTCGAATTTCCTGGTTTGTTGAAAACCGCTGGATATTTCTCAACTCCCTTTGGTTTTCCAGGAAACACAAGCCTATTTCCCTCAACTACATGAATTGGAAGAGTGACTCGTTTTGCAGGTATCTCGCTCTGGAATAAGCTGTCAATTACCCAAAATAGAGTAATTTCACCTGTGTTTTGAGTAACATTCGCCATCAAATACTAATCATGGGACAAAACTCCTTACAGGGATAATGACCTCTCACATTCGGCCATCGATTTCCAATGATGAGTATTAAATCGGTTATTTGGTGGCACTTATTCGACACTGTGTGAACAAATGGTACATAAACAAGTGTCTCGAGATGATTAGACCTTCCGTCAAGTTTCATTTCCACATGTGACCCTTGGATTAGATCTGTTCAATGACATTTAACACATGATTTCGGGGTGTGATAGGGAGGTTTTGAGTTTATCTTCTTTCCCCCCTGAAATACGTTTGAGGATGCCACGTACCTTTGCGGGGAAACCATGGTTGAAATTTTGGGCCCGCTTAGACATTTTTAACTCCGTGTTGTTTCAAACTCCGAAATCTCTACTAACTGTTGATCTCAGCGAATGGAAATCTACGACCTTTCAAGCCCTCTTTTCTTTACGCCTCCACCAAATTTAATCTCTTTTTCCATTTTTAGGTACTTCTCCAAATTTATCTGACTTCCAAATCATTTTAGCACCTCGCTAAACCCTGAAATCTTGATTTCACACCAAACATTTAAATGGTGATAACATGGGATCCAACTGGGGATGCTATCCTCCCAGTGATGTAGAAAATAACTTGTAGACCCTGTGCCTGATCCATTGAGTTGCTTCCAAAAATGTGTGTACTCAACTCTGACCTGTCACCAGTGTCCGTTGAAAACCAAAGTCTGCACAATGATCTCAGCTAGAGACGGAACACTGGATATACTTTTAAACTCTGACTGAACACATTATTTGAAAATCTAAACTTGAAAATTCTTGATCATTAAGCTTATTGGCACCTACCTACCTAGACTGCTGAAATGAGCCTTCAATCAAGTGAAATCATAATGCCAATGCATCCATGCAAGTATTTTTTCTATTGTATGTTTCCTTTGCACATGCTTGCTCCAAATCCTATTAACTGATAATTCATTCAATATTTTACCTATGAATTCAAATCTAAAAAATTTAAAAAAATTGGGACTGTTTACTGCCTCCAACAAAACTAAACATTTCTCCTCTAAAACATGCACAAAACAACAATCATGTTTCACTCTTTCCACTGCATTCTTGTTTTCATGTGATTTAACCGGTTGATTTCCACCAAGAGGTTGAAAAATATGCTGAGACTGTTGGAGATAACAATCTTCTTAATTGTAAGATAGTGATGAATAAAATGAAACCCCTGGCGTTAAGCAACCCATATTTAATACTGACATTGGTTTACCCTCATATTTATTTCTAAGCTTACAATTCACCATCAGCTGTAAATTCTAATTGTTAAAACACTCCATATAGCATGCCACAGGGTCATGAAACACATGAGAAAACATTCCTTCTTGATGAAAAAAAATAGAAGGACAAGCCTCCTTCATAAGCGTTTGTTGTTCTTTCTCTAATTCTTCAGTTCTGAGAACATTTGCAAAACCATAATCTTCAAAGGAATTAAATAAAACAATTGCCTCTTTATTATCTTTATTTATTTATGATTTAACCATGACATACACTATTTTGTTTCTTTCCTGAAACTCTATGTCATTTGTTTATTCATCGCTTGAAGTCTCCATAGATGCAGTTTTAGAGCCCTCATCCACGTCCAAGCCACTTAGAATTTGAACAACCACATCATTCATAGGGGAAGGAAAACAACTTTGAAGTACTTTGTTTTCTTGGAAATCTTGTTGAATATCTTCATCAAGTTCAAGAGAAGGAAAATGACCTTTAACAACAATTCCTTGATCAACTTCCTCTATTATCCCATGATTTATTTTTAATAGTTCAAAGGAGGAAAAACATAATGGAAGATAGCTCTCATTTGCAAGTCCACTGCTTTCTTCATATTCAACCTCATGCCTAGAGGATTTTTTATTTGAAACATTATAAATGTTTTTATTCAACAATTTGAAAGAATCAAATCACAATGGAAAGGTTCTTTCACCCGATTCAAAAGTTTCTTCATTTTCTTCACTGTTGTCATATGCACATTTCCCAATTTCCTTAGATTGTTGAACACACTCATCTTCAGCTTTATTTTTGACCAATAGCTACAATTTCTTGTCAATTTGTTCCAACGAATCATCATGATTTGGCATCATCACACCTTCCTTTTCTTCAATGATGATCTTAGAATTCTCTTTCAACAATTTAAACGAAGAAAAGAATAAAGGTAGAGAAATTATTTCAACTGATTCAATACTTTCTTTTTTATAACTATGACATGTAAGCTGATTGCTCTCATTACACTGTTGAAAAGGAACATCTTTTGATAGAGAACATGCAGTTGGATATTCTAGAGATTCAACGTCATTTTCATCATAATATTCATCATACATAGGCAAATCAGCAACATCTGCAATGTCATCTAACAAGGAAAATATTGGGACATCAACCTGCCCTTCAACCAACTGATTTTCAAATTCATCTTCTTGAATGTCTACTAATGAATACATAAAACAATCAGCCTCATGCTTATCATGGGATGAATCTGAAACTAAATTAGTGCTTTCCCTTCCAATAGGAAGAATATAATCCTTTGTGAAATTACTAGCATTTAAAACTTCAAGAGGGCATATGATATCATTTACTCTCTGCTCAAGATTTAAATCAACTATTTTTTGTTCATATTCATTGTCACATTCTTTAACATCCAACTCTTCATTTCAAATATTTTTACATGTTTGTATATTGTGTTGAATCTCTTCAGCATCATTAAACATTTGCTGCAAGGATTTTGGTCTTCTTTCCATCAGGAGGAAAGACAGATATGGATGAAGAGTTGTTATATAATGGAGCATGGCAACAGCTTCAGTAGGCTGAAATTCTTTGGGAAAATTGTTATAAATACTGGAAAACCTCCTACTAAATGTAGAAATAGTTTCATTGTTCTTCCCTTTTAAGGAATAGAACTCTCTAAGCTGTAGATCCAAATATTTCTTCTTTCCCCAAAACTTCAAAACGACATTCTTCAATTCCTCCCATGAGATAATTGTCTCTGGATGAAAATGTTTAAACTAGTCTTTGGTGTCCCCTTTCAAGGATTGAGAGAGGGCCCTCATACGAACATCATCATGATCATTCTCAAACAAATCTATAAAATGCTCAAAATCGTGGATGTGTTGGCCTTGGTTTCATGAGGCTCATCAACTTGGCTTTGGTCCTTACATGGTTCAGATGGAATATTTTGATCAAAATCAGTGATAAACTGAGGAGATATATGTATAACTTTAAGAGGAGGATAAAAAATTGCAATATTCTCGTGATCATCGTTTGAATGCGGTAGGTAAAGAAAAATTCGTTTAACATGTTCAGGAAAAGACAAAAGGTATTTAATAACCAAAAATATTATGTCTTGGAAAAAAATCAACTTTAGGTACTTGTTTTCTCCCATGATGTCCTTTCATACCTCTGTCAAGGGATCTCATCTTCTAGTGGAGTGTCTGAATCACATTTGAAGCTTGAGTGGAGTCACCAATAAAATCTTTAGGCTACTGAGTCTTTGGACAGTGGAGTCTCCATGAAAATTTTGAATTCTAGATTCTTGAAAATGGAGTCGCCAAGTGAATGATGTACAACCTTTATGTGTTTGGATAATTTTTACCATCAGTAATCAAATATTAACTTTTTTGTTTATCCCAGGGAATATTTTACCTTCGCTCCCCGACAACAGTGCCAGAATGTTAGCACTTTGTAAATTTGTTTGGTTGATAAAAAAATGACAGAGTTATCTGTTGCAACCAACTTTAGGTTGGTTTCTGACCCTTCCAACCAGAGAGGGCTCTCTCAAACATGAAAATACTAAAAACACTCAAAAAGAGTTTGCAATGGACACATAGAGGTCAAATTCTACAATAGGACAAGTTTTTAAAGGGGTTGGTAGGACTAACAAGAGAATGGGGCCATTGGGAAATGGGGTCAACTTCTGAAATCATATGAAGATTTACAAGCTATGTATTCCTGAGGGAACAGAGCCAAAATAGGCACTATGTTCAGCCAAATAAGCAATATGAGATGGTATTTGGAAGAAGAGGAGAGACTACCATACCAATGGGAATCTGACATGGGATGAGTCTCTTGATACAAATTTAGAAGAAAGAACATAAAGGATGGCCACCAAAAACAGAGAACCAATAAAGGGTGAATTATGAACCAGAAACGAATAAGAACATGACAAGCATAATCGTTGTAAGAAGGAGCACTAGAAAAATGAATTACTTATTTTACTTAAAGATTATTACTAGTAGAAAAACACATTCATGAATATGAAATACAGGAAAACATATTGAACATTAACACCATGACGAATCTCCATTATCCAAGAAAACCTTCACTGCTTGTATTAAAATTCACAAGAAATCACAAAATTTTCCTACTACAAGGGCAGGCCCCTTTCCAGCCAGTCGAACCCTTCATTTATATTTTTTAACAATATATAGAGATAAATTACAGATGAGACCCAAAAACAGATCATCTTTTCCAAGATTCCAAAAATAGATATCAGTTACAGAGGGAGTAACTTATCAAAATCAAACTCCTACTTTCTTGGGACACTTACAAATATAAACCGAAATACATGGGATCTTTCCACTAAATTCCATTTGTCTACAATATCACAAGATCCCTGAAATATATTCGATTTAGCTTGTTGTGTGGTTTTATTTCAGCTTTTCAATTTTTTCCTTTAACGTGTCAAGCCATCTAGGTTGATCTTCTTCAGTGGTTTTGACTCTTCCAGCTTTAGCCTCCTTTCGTTGCTTTTTCCTTTTGATCTTGCCATATTGTGTGCAAAATCCATATGCATATCCATTAATGATAAAATCATTCATAATAGGATTCAACCTAATCTCTTCGCCTGATTGTGGCTCATTAGCAGATTTTGCACGAGATTTTGTTGTTAGGAGTTGTGCATCATGCCTTTCTCTCTTTTTACTTGATATTTCTATCATATTATTCAAATTTCCTGGTTTGTTGAAAACCATTGGATCTTTCTCCTCGGATCCCTATGGTTTTCCAGGAAACACGAGTTGATTTCCCTCAACTACACATGAATTGGATGAGTGATTCTATTTGTAGGTATCTCTCTCTGGAATAAGCCGTCAATTACCCAAAATAGTGTAATTTCACCTGTGTTTTGAGTAACATTCACCATCAAATACTAATCATGGGCCACTAATGAAAATCCTTACAGGGATAACGACCTCTCATGTTTGGCCATTGATTTCCAATGACGAGTATTAAATCTGTTATTTGGAAGCGCTTATTTGGCATTGTGCAGACAAATGGTACATAAACAAGTGTCTCAAGATGATTAGACCTATCGTCAAGTTTCATTTCCACATGTGACCCTCAGATTATACCCGTTCAATGAAATTTAACACGTGATTTCGGGGTGTGATAGGGCGGTTTTGAGTTTACCCACTTCCCCCCCCTGAAATGCATCTAAGGATGACACATACCTTTGCTGGGAAACCACGGTTGAAATTTCGGGCCCGCTTAGACATTTTAACCTTCGCGCTATTTCAAACTCCAAAATCTCTTCTAACCGTTGATCTAAGCGAATGGCAATCTACGACCTTTCAAGCCCGCTTTGTTGTATGCCTCCGCCAAATTTAATCTCTTTTTCCATTTTCAGGTACTTCTCCAAATTTATCTGACTTCCAAATCATTTTATCACCTCACTAAACCCTGAAATCTCGATTTCACAACAAAAATTTAAATGGTGATAACATCACCCACATTGAATTATCTTAAGTTAGTTGATCAGAGATTAATAAAACCAATCATAATACTTAGAAATGTTGATACACAAATTATGGGGATAATGACTTCATTCGACTTTGAGGTGATCGACCTTGTTGAAGGAATGTCATCATATGCATGTCTTGTCATTTGGCCATGGGGTCGATGAATGAAAGAAACTATCTCTCTGGAAAGAGATAGAATCAAGTGAAAAGGAAGTGGGAGAAAAATAGTTATTCCCCTGGATACAAAGGAAGGAAAACCATGGATGGAGGCATGGGATGAAGATCAGGATGCCATATGTTTATATCAGATAAATAATGAATAAAAATATTATATAGAACCGACCGTAGAAGGAGAAATTTTGAGAGAATATCCCATATCGGTTGGAAATAATTATGACTCTACCTTATACAACTAGAAAATAGATAACTATGAAGAACATGAAAAATACCGATGGTCTATATAAGTTATTCCAAAGAAACATCTTAAGATGTGCTATCCAATCTAGAATATACCAAAAGTTATGAAAAAATATCCCGACAAACTCCCACTCTGATTCTAATAGACATTCAGATAAGAAAACCCTTGTGATACAGTGAACGACATACCCATTCAACTCACATGGAAGAGGTAGCAAAATCCATAGTAGAGAAAGAAACAATACAAAGTCTTGTGGAAATTTTCACAAGACATGATGCAAGATGGTGGGAAACATATTCCCCCTGATTACAAACATGGAAAACTATGTTGACATACTTTGTTGAAAGATTCAATGACAAGAAACTATCAAAAGATGCAAATATTCCTACATTCACACTCGACTATGACCCAGCAGAGCACATCCAAAATTGCAAAAGTGAATGGAGAAGAATTGTATACAAGGATGAAAGGGTATGNTACTTTGTTGAAAGATTCAATGACAAGAAACTATCAAAAGATGCAAATATTCCTACATTCACACTCGACTATGACCCAGCAGAGCACATCCAAAATTGCAAAAGTGAATGGAGAAGAATTGTATACAAGGATGAAAGGGTATGGCGCCATATGTTCCCAAGTACATTAGATGAAATATAAAACAAATGGTAAAAAATTGAAGAAGCTTGCAGTCACAGCTCCAACTGGGCCAAAATCAAAAGAAATTTTGTCCAAGACTTCGAATTTAATTTCGTAGAGGAGCACCTGAAAGGTGCAACAAATCAAATAAATAGATTTTTAGAAATTCCTTCACTAGATCAACAGAAAGAAAAAGAAAAGATGTCAATCGATGAAGGATCGACGCCGAAATGAAACTTGGTGTTGGTAGAAAACAAGGGAATATCAATTTCTCATAGGATTGATATGGAGAATACAAAATGAACAGGGCAGATCTTCCAATGGAAGAAAGTGTTGGATCATGTTTTCATTGATGCCAATGGTTTTATTGATTGATGTCATTGATTGATTTCAATTTATTGATTGATGCCAAAGGATTGATTGATTGATGATTGATGTAATGTAATATGTATTTTCCTTGATGAGAATGCATAGATGAAGATGGATCAATGAATTGTCATTGATATGATGAATATGGATCAATGAGTTGTCATTGATACATGATGAAGATGGATCGATGTGGTTTCATTAGTATATGATGCATTGTTGGAAAATGTATAGATGACTCATTATTGTCTTATAATGATTGATAAGGTGCACAAATGGATGAACTCCAAAGTGGTCCCCTTATGGTGGAAGCCCTCATGGGAAGATGCTATGCGGATTGAGTTATTGTAATATACCAGATATAAAAAGTATGCAGAACAAAAATAAAATACTAGTAATGGCAGAATAACAACAATATAACCAGAACATTCACCACAATAACACTAAAATGATATAAGAATAACAATAGAAATAGCACTTTGATTCAGAAAGCAATGTTCACAGGCCCCTTTGAGGGGGCAACCTCCAGTCGAGCAGCGCTCTGTTACAATAATCTCCCAGCTAGGGTTTTCATACCCTCAACCCTCATTTATACTAAATATGTCTATCAAGAGAAGCATCTAGAGGAATATCCTTCTAGAAGTAGAAGATTCTTTTAGGTCTTCTTACATCTGCCTTATTCTATTTTATTGAAAGGACTTATTAATATTGACCTTTATTACATCTAAATATATTTCTCTACCTATGTGCGGTTTAGGACCCTAACATATCCGCCCCCTTAAAAACATCCTTGTCCTCAAGGCTTGAGATGTGGAAACTGTTGCAAAATGGTAGTTGGTTCCCAAGTGGCATCTGCTAGAGATGTATCTTTCCACTGGACTAGCACTTCCTTGATGGTTCTCTGACATAGGCGACACTCACGCTGGTCCAAAACTGCTTCTGGCTGTAGCCAAATGGATCCTTCTTTAGCTAAATCAGGAACATTGGCTTGAATTTGGCACCTTTCTTTAAGAATGAAACATGAAAAACAGGATGTAGTTTCGAATGACTAGGCAGAGCTAACTGATAGGCGACTTGTCCCACATGATTGAGAACTGTATAAGGACCATAAAATTTGGGTGCTAGCTTCTGACAATGCTCCGCCTTGAGGGAAGTTTTCTTGTATGGTTGTAGTTGCAGAAACACCTGATCCCCTTCTGCAAATTGACGTTCAGAGAGACCTTGATCTACTTGTTGCTTCATGTGATTTTGTGCCATGACCAAGTTCTCTTTGAGGATACGAAGAATATCCTCTCGAACTGTAAGTGTTTGGTCAACTACTTGGACCTTCGAGGTACCCAGTAAGTATGAGAGAACTGAAGGTGGCTTCTGTCCATATACCACTTCAAAAGGAGTCATGCGTGTAGTTGTATGGTAGGAAGTGTTGTACCACCATTCAGATAGAGGTAACCATTGAGCCCACCGATTTTTCTTTTCAAAGGAAAAACACCTCAAATATGTTTCCAAACACTTGTTGACAAATTTTGTTTGACCATCAGTCTAGGGATGATAAGCTATGTTGAGATGCAATTGGGTGCCTTGTATCTTGAATAGTTCTTGCCAAAAATTACTTATGAAAGTTGGGTCATGATCAGAAACAATAGAGTGCGGCATGCCATAAAGCTTGAAGACCTGGTCCATGAAAATTTGAGCCACCGTGGATGTAGTAAATGGGTGTTGAAGAGCACAAAAATGAACATACTTGAAAAGGTGATCCACAACCACCATTATGACTGATTTATTTCCCGATTTGGGTAAGCTGGTAATAAAGTCCATAGAGATATCCTTCCAAATAACAGGTGGAATCGGAAGCGATTGTAGTGTGCCGGGAGATTTGACTATTTCTCCCTTGTTGCATTGACACACATCACATTCAGAAAAAGAATTACGGATGTCTTGTTTCATACCATCCCAGAAAAAAGAATGCTTGACCCTGTCATAGGTTTTGGTGAACCCAGAGTGCCCCACTGTGAGTGTAGCATGAAGCTCAGAAAGTACCATCGATATAAGCTTTGATTGTTTACTTAAATACAAATGACCTTTGTATCAAAGCTCATCCTGGAGCCAAGAGTACCCTAGGGGAGTTGGAGCTCAGTCTACAATTGCTGGATCAGATGTGAACTTTTGGGATCTTGTAGCCATTCTAGGTGAACAACTTGGAGCTAATCTAGTACAATGAAGGAAAGAGAAAAAATGGATCCTTCTTCTTAATATTTTCGGGACAGTGCATCTGCCACCACATTGTCTTTGCCTTTCTTGAAAATGATTTCATAATCATATCCAAAGATCTTAGTCACCCATTTTTGTTGCTCCAGGGAAGAAATGTGTTTTTCCAGAAAGTACTTGAGGCTTTGATGGTCTGTCTTAATTTGGAAATGTTTCCCCGAGAGATAAGGGCGCCATAGATCAATGACATCTAGAATAGCCAACATTTCCTTTTCATAGATGGGTTTTCATAGATTCCTTTCAGATAGTTTCTTGCTGGTGAAGGCCAGAGGTAGACCCTCTTGCATAAGGACAACACCGATTCCTTTCCCTGAGGCATCACATTCCAACACAAAGGTTTTTTTGAAATCAAGAAGGGCCAGAACCGGAGTGGTGCACATGGCCATCTTCAAGGTTTGAAAATCTTGAGCAGCAGTTGGAGTCCAAGTGAAAGAGATATTTTTTTAGGAGAGCAGTGAGAGGTGTTGTAGTCTTTCCATAATTCTTAACAAACTTGAGATAATACCCTGTTAAGCCTAGAAATCCACATAAGATTTTGAGAGTCTTTGGGTGTGGCCAGTGTTGCATAGCTTCAATCTTTTTCGGATCCACCCTGATGCCATCGTTTCCAACTAGATGACCCAATTATTCTACTTCTGAGGCACCAAAAGCACATTTAGACTGTTTCAGGAAAAGTTGATGCTAAGAGAGTAGATGGAGAACTCGATCCACATGAGTAAGATGGTCTGTCTAGGTTTTTCTATAGATGAGGATATCATCAAAGAAAACTAAGAAAAAATGATGGAGAAAGGGATGGAAGACATGATTCGTGAGGCTTTGGATGGTGGAGGGGGCATTACACAAGCCAAAGGGCATGACCAAAAACTCATAGTGGCCCTCATGATTTCGAAAGGCCATCTTGGGAATGTCTACCTCTTTCATACGTATCTAGTGATAGACCGAGTGAAGATCAAGTTTATTAAAGAATTGGGTGCCACTCAATTCATCCAGGAGGTCATCATTCTCTAAGAACCCTCTTTCTTTAGGACCATTATTACAGGATAAGAGTAAGGGCTCGTAATAGGGTGGATAACGCCTGTATTAAGGAGTTCCTGGACCATTTTCTCAATTTCATTTTTTTGTGAAAAGGGGTGGCAATATGGATGGATATTGGGAGGAAGGCTTCCGGGTACAAGGGGAATGGAATGATCATGAACATCGCGGGAAGGAGGGAGTCCTTGGGGAGTGGAAAATACCATTTGATATTTAGAAAGGAGGGTTTGGAGGTCTTGCGGTATCGGGGGTGTCTCTGCTGCTTGTATGGCATGGCGTTGGGCAATGACACCAGAATGACCTTTTTTGAGCATCTTTTCCATGCGATGGGAACTAATGACCTCAGGTGAACCAGCAATGATGCCTTGGAATTTATATTGGTGGCCTTCTGTAAGGT
>SNQJ01S0220565.1:0-10252 GCA_010110895.2 Picea sitchensis | reverse complement strand
CTTTCCTCTTCTAGCTGAAATATTAAATTCTTGATGACCTGCTGAGCTTCTTCGGAACCTTGAACACTTTTCTTTTGCTTCATCAATTCTTTCTTAAGTGAGTTGTTTTATTCTCTTTCTTTATTTAGTTCATCTAAAGCACTAATCAGTTCAGCTTCATAATTGTCTTCTATTTCAATTGTTTTTTTTGTTTCATTATCTTCAATTTTCAAATAAAGGAATTGAAATTCAAGATGTCTTCTCTTTTCACAATTAAAGAAAAATAACTCACCTCTGTTGGCTTCTGTCACTTCGCACTCTTCTTCTTATGAATCTATCTGACATGATGAGAATATTTATTCATGTTTTGTGCATGTATATTCTTTATCAAACTCTAAATTTTTGATGGGATAAAACTAGATATCATGTAATTTATCCCAAAGTTCTTTAGTTGATGCAAATTTTCCCACTTTTTCCTTTGTTGAATCACATAGTCCTTCCATGATGAAACCCATTGCTATTTTGTTATTTCTCTTTTATTCCTTCTTGGTTACAGTCTTTGGTTTCCTTGTACCATTGTATCCTGTCACAACTAACTGCCAAATATCATATCCTTGTGCCTTTAAAAGGGCTCTTTTCCTTATGCTCCATATCTCATACTCCAGACGATTCTAATCATTAAACAATGGTACTCCATTCTCATAATAATCCATGAACTCCTTCCAATGGTTAAATAGTTTCCTGAAGGAACCGAATCTAATATCAATTATAGGATTACTGAGAGGGGGGGTGAATAAGTAATGAGAAATTTATACCACTTATTAATCATTTTAACCACAACGTATATTCATTTAACTTATTCAACAATGTTCATCAATTCATCATTAATGTGTTAGTGCATCATATAGCATTAAAATCCATCAGTGCATAATAAAAATTAATAGACACATCCACAAAATACACAGTACACCAGTATTTTACATGGAAACCCAATGTGGGAGAAAACCACATAATGCTTTTCTTATATTTCATTAAGAATTACATTCAAGGAAGCACCAACTTCCAATTCTCTAGATTCAATTGGAAGGAGGCTCTGACCTCCTATTTTTAGGCTACAACCTGGAGGAAGCTACAACTCCCCAATTCTCTAGCTACAACCAAAAGTAGGCTACAACCCCCTATGTTCTCCAACTAAAACCAAAAGGTGGCTACAACCACCTATCCCTGCCCCGTTCTACCACCCTGAAGTATAAGTGAAATGATGAAACCACTACCACACTGTCACTATGAGATATACCAATGTAAACCTATACCAATCTGTACCAACAACCTGTAACCAACCTGTGACACTCTCATTTAACCAACCTGTACCTATACTCATCTGATACCAACAAAATTCAACAGGTACATAAATGTTTTGTGTTGCAGTGCACGTATGTATGTGTCCTTTCTATATTGTAGCACGTGTATGTATGCGACGTTTCTATACTACAACCTGCATACACCTTATGAGGGCTAGGGTTTTTAACTTTCTGAAACTATGAACCTTTTCTTCCACTGTCACATCAATCTGCAACCTGTTCCAACCTATACCAATCAAAATATACTATCAACCATGCACATCAATCACTCACACACCATGTACCATTACAAGTGCATCAACTATGCACATCGCAATACCTCATAACCATCATCAATACCAATATGTTCTTTTACTAATATATCAAGATATCTATGCCACACCATCCATATACCATGTGTCAACAATACTTCTAGAAATTTCCTCTAAACATATACCAAGATGTACCAATCATGTGTCACAAACACTACTAGCAAGTGCCTCTAACAATGCACCAAACATGTAACACTCATGTATCAACAAGTCAAACTATGACTCATCAAGATGTACCAACATCACCATACCATACACCTAATGTATGTGCCAACTCATCAACTATATGTCCCAACATGTATCTCAACCATATACCAAGACATATACCAATATAACCAACACAAGTCCTTTATCAATACATCACATAATACATAATCCAAATACCATAAACCATTGCATCAAACCATCTGCCAATAACTCACTTTTATGTAGCCTCAAGTGTGTACCAATCATATATCAATACCACTAACAAAATCCTCTCACAATGTACCATAAGATATGTTGGGACCTTCATTTTTGGATGAGAAGCTATGCAAGAAGGACTATAGTCCTAGTTTTGGCCTAGTACGAGTTGCGTAGGCTAAAAAAAAGATGGACATCATAGCAAGGAGAAGTAATTGAAATCAATTGTGAAAAGGACAATGCAATGCCAACAAGGAAAAATAAAGTGCAACAGAACAAGAAATCATGCGAGCTCAAAGCCAGAAGACACGACTTAGCTTATATATATGGATGAATACGACTGTAAAGGGTTGGTGTCATAATTGTAAAGGGTGGTTCAATCATGACTTTAAAAGGTTTGTTGTCTTTTTGTTGTTGTCTATTGTTGAGAAGTCGGGTTTGGGTTCTATAAATATAATCTGTACACCATTTTGGGAAATAGAACTTTGCGACATGGGTCCAGAGCCAGGAGTCTGTAACATAGAACTAATTTGTATCTTTGAGATTGTAACTAAGAAAGACCTGAAGATAATATATGAAGAAGGATCCAAAATTTCAAAATATGTTGCATCATTATGTGTTTATTCCTCTGCATTGTATCATTATAGTACTTATTTATTCTTCATAAGTTCCACATGATGTTTTTTTGTTTGAATGATTTCCGCAACCTAAGTAGCTTCAGTTCTTGCATATATGAGCTCAGATTTGTTCTGCAGTTAGTTTGTCTTTCACAAGACCATCATGAATCTTGAAGGTTCTGTGAACCCTCCTAAGTATTTTCCTTGCCCTTCCCCATCCTTTTGTCTTAATCGTTCTTTGGGTGAGACTTCTTCTCTTTGGAGGAGTTGAACATGCCAATTCTCTAGAATACATAGTACCTTTTGTTGGTAACCTAAGAAGGACCCTGGTCTGATCAATCTTGCACCAAAAAAATGGTTCCATTGTCAGGACCTACGTTAAAAGGGAACTTGTAGGGAGGATTCTTACATGGATTCATAGGTCTAATATTGACCAATGGTGGGAGAGAAATTGTGATGCCTTCATATGGAAAGAAGCAGAGCTGAGAAGGAAATCTTTGAAATATACTAAAGAGGCAGTCTTTTACTCATAAATATCGAGCGACCATTATGAGATACTATGGGTTAAGTTCCCAGAAGAAATTTTCCACTGGAGAGATAGGCTCCAAGAAGCTTCAGAGTTCCAAGAATAATTCAAGAGGAACTATACTTGGGATACATAAAATATTGTAGCACTTCATTGACTGGATCATCCAATCATGTGAGTGATTGATTTTTGGGTCAGTACCACATTAGAGAGATACATTATTGAGTTTGCAGCTAAGAATCACCAGTCTTTCGCATGAGCACAAGTGGATTTCAAGAAAGATGCAAGGGGAAGGCTGTTGAGAGAAATCCCCTTGTGGATTAAAGTTTTCTTGATGGAAGAGGGGATATTGACTATGTCCTTGAATGAGATGGCAGGGTAACCACCATCTCTTTGGTTAGGGTGATTTTGGGGTGGATTCATGGCCTGAGAGAGGGGGGACAGTTCTTTGACAAATGGGGTAAACAACAAGAAATGGAATCAACAGACGAGCGAGCCTTGAAAAGAGCCGCCATATTTGAGAAGTGGTGGCATGGTAAGATAAAGAAAGAAACAAAATAGTATGAGAATTTGCAGAAGAAGTAGAAGAAAGGCAGATGGAAGAGTTGCAGAATATGAGAAGACAAGAAATATTGGACAGTCAAAGATTAAGTGAGAGAGAAGCGCAGAGGGAAAGAATTCCCGAGGAGGGTGGACAAGAAGGAGAAGGCGTAGAAGAAAGGTAGAAGGAATCCATCATGGATCTTGAAGAAGAAATAGAAGATTGAGCCTCGATGCCAAGGAAGATCGGGAATCCAGCTGAAGAGACTTCTCTAGACGAAGAAAATGAGACCCCCCAAATCAAAACAAAATCGCCCCAAATCCAGTGGCTCCAAACTCAAATCGCCCATACCCCGAGTGTCTTCTATAAAAGTGGTAAATTAAATACTACCCTATTGTGCTAATTATGTTCTAGTACAATTAGTTAGTCAGTCACAACCAGGAAGTATGAGTACAAGGAGGATATTGGGATCCCCTGGTACGTCACAATAAGGATTGTTAGGTTTCATTTTGATAGGAGAAACAATATCTACAATGGTTTGTCACGTGGGAGGTTCGATTTCTAGATACCCGTAATTCTAGGGTAAGGGAGACAAATATGTTGAGCAACATTGGTTCTTGTGTGAAGCAATCTGGAGGTCCAGAGGGACTCCATATGTGAATAAGTTGGTTGAGTTCTAGACTACCTTGAGAGGTCGTGCTCTCAAATTCTACATGAAGCTTATTGATCCAAGAGTGTGAGGATTTCAAGGTCAAGCGTTCACACTTGACCAGGTACAAACAAGGTTTATAACAGAGTTTAAGCTACCTCAGTTAGAACAACAAGCTCTGTCTGAGTTGCACGAGATTCAACAAAGGGAAGGTGAATCAAACTGGGAACACAACCATAAGTTTAAATATGCTATAGGGAGGTTAGCGCATCCAATCCATGAGGAACATAAAAGAGAATGGTATATTCAAGGATTTCTACCTCTGACATGGATTCTATTAATGCAACAATGGATAGCCACTTTGACAAATGCCTTGGAAAAATCAATGAATATTGAAGCCATGGAGGGATATCTTGGGACATTGAGAGTGACTAGACCCCCAAAAGATTCAAATTTGGTGCAACTACAAGGGAAAATATCAACGCTTATAGAAAAGATTCAAGAATTAACGATACCGATACTAGGAAGACCGTAGGTCTGGTGTTCTGGATGTTACACAGAAGGACATCTGGTAATCAAATGTCCATGAATGAGGGGAATGGGAACTCCTCATAATCCTATGGGACCCCCACCAGGAACCACAGGATGAGTTGCACAAGTATCTTTGAATTTACCATTCCATAACTCTACCCCATATCATGGTTTTCCAGGGAGCCAAGTAGCACCAATAGTTGAGTATTGTGAGATTATTTGAATCCATGGGCATGGTCCGATATAGTGCCCCATTATGCATAAGTATTCAACAGTACCAAATATTGTACACTATGAGTTTTTCACATCTACCGCAGATACCACCAATAAGTGTAGAGCATTGGATGCACTTGCGAACAGGTTGGATCGAACAACATTCAGGGTGAATGAAACCCCTCAGGGACCGGGAAGAGCTCGAGAAGATGGAGCTGGGGGAGACTTTAGAGGAGGAAGAACCAGGGAAAGAGGACCAAGAATATGTTATAACTGTGATGAGAAAGGCCATCTCATGAGATACTGTCCTCATCCAAGGCAACCATGGTGCTCTCACTATAGGACCAATGGGCACACAACTGAATACTGCCTATAACTAATTGCAAAATGGGAAGATCGGGTATGTCAATGAGGAACTAACCTCATCATTTTAGAAATCAAGAGAGTTAGTAAAGGAAAATTTCCCAACCTAAGTATCGTCACTCGAGGAGGAGAAAAGACATGAGTTGATGCTAATAACCTACCTTAGATCCAGAAGGAAACACCTAAAGAAGACATGTATGATCCTCTGAAACAAAATTTTTTATTTAAAAATGCCATAGAAGTATTTCAAAATATCCCTATCCCAGAGATGCAAGAGAAACCCCCTCAACCTATTTTTTACCCTAAGATTGTGCAAGTCCCTGCTTCACCCCCTGCACCCAGAAACCCTGTAGCCTCAATGAGACAACCTGAGCAACCACAAAATGTAGTTGACCTTTGGTTTCGGTTATTTTTTGATATTTTTGGGAATGACCAGTTAACAGAAAAGTTGTGCAATGCACTATATCTATTTTTAGGGAATGAGGAACCCACATAAGCAAGAATAAGGACTAATATTCCTAATAAGAATGCTCAGAGATTACAGAGAAGGAAAGTATGAACGGGAAAAGAATTCATATTAGTAGCCCAGCTAGACGAATTTGAAATTAAGGATGTTATGTTAGATCTATGATATGTTGTTAACATACTACCTAAAAGACTTTGGAGACCTTAGGAAAACCCCATTTGACATACTCCCCAATCTAGCTAAGAATGGCCAATCAGTATTGTATTTTCCCAATAGGAAGACTAGAGAATGTGGAAATAGATGTTGTGGAAGTGAAGATTGTAGCTGATTTTAAGGTGATTGAAATCATGGGGGATAAGGAACCTTCTCTTTCCCTACTTGGTATTGATTGGGCCTGTGACAACTATGCAGTAATCAACCTAAAGAAAGAGACTATGACATTCGAGGTAGATGGAATCAAGGTAGTTCAACCCCTGGATCTGTATGTAGGCCCCAGATATACAGAACTAACAGATAACAATATGGAGGGACAAGACTTGGATCAGTTATGCACTGCAATATAAGGAACAAGAGAAGATTACATAAATCCTATTGTTTATGGATCGGTAAGTTGGAGTAGTATACAGTCAGTGGAAGAAGATTCAAAAATGGCATTTGAAAGTTGGAAACAAGACTCATATGAAATATTATCAAGGATATGTGAAACTATCAGGGAAACTAGATGGGTTGGAAACGAGGTCAAAGAACACCCAATATATGATGGTACCTCAAGACTTGATATTTTTCTTCTCATCATGGGAGAAAAGGTAGTAGAGGGTCAAAGGATCTTAGTACTGTATTTAACCCTCCAAGACAGCCCTACTGGTGGGCCAATCACAAAGCCTTATTCAAAAATTGGGCTGATGTGAAGAAAGTTATCAAGTATAGGTTTCAGCATAAGGAGCAACTGGAATCATATATGCAAACGGATTTCCAAGTTGTGCAACTGTTCAATGGAGAGTTGGATCCTAAATCACATATTGGATAGTGCGTGACATAGTGGCAAGTTGTTAAAATACCCTCTTTCTTCTGGGTTCAAGTATCTCCCCACTCACTAGGTCTAATACCAAAATATTGGTTCATCCATGAAGAAACAATAACACAGACCAGTGACTGGAAAACATTGGTAGATCACTTTTGCAAGGACTTCTCCTTTACAAGTAAGTACCCTAAGCTTGAAGTAGTCCTGCAAAGAATTAAGGAATTTCTTTTTACAGACAATAGTAATCATAAATCAAATCTAGTGGTATGTGAAAAGCATAGCTGAGAACTTTAGACTAATCTTCACCTAACCTTAGACAAGAATCCTATAGAATGTTATAAGATTGACAGGAATTCAGAAAGCCTAGATGATTTAGAGGAATTGAGAAACCTAGCCATTAAAGAGACAAAAGGGAACAAAGAAATCCAGAACATCATACCCAGTCAGACTGATAGTTCTTATAATCAACCATTAAAGTTGTGCAAAGTCAATATCGAGACCATGGAGCAACCTAAGATAGCTATGGCAGGAGATTATTGGGATGAGCAGACTAGTCAAGAAATACAAAGTTTGTTGTGGGAATATGAGGATTTGTTCCCAAACACTTTTTCATAGTTAAAAGGGATCAAAGGAGTTATGGGAGAAATGAAAATTGAATTAAAACCAAGATCAAATCATGTGAGGCATATAACATACCACCTTAACCCTAGAGTGAAAGAGATGGTTAAAAGGGAAATAGAAAAGATGTTTGAAGCTGGACTTATTTTTGCAGTAGAAGAGGCATAATGGGTCAGCCCAATAGTCATCCAGAGCAAGAAAGGAACAGAGAATATCAGGTTTTGTGTAGACTTTATAATCCTTAACTCTGCCCGCGTACATGAACCTTTTCCAACACCTTTTACTGATGAGGTTCTAGAATAGGTTGCGGGGAAAGAATCATACTCATTTACAAATGGATTTTCAAGGTACCGCCAAGTAAGGATTGTTGACGAAGAAAAAAATAATACCACGTTCATAATAGAATGGGGGTATTTTGCATACAATGTGATGCCATTTGGCTTAAAGAACTCCCCTGCAGTTTTCTCCAAGATTGTAATGGCAGACTTCTGAGAATTTATTCACAAGTTTATAGAAGTCTATATGGATGATTGGATTGTATATACCCTACTCAAAAAACATGTAGCGCTACTACATCTGATGTTTGACAGGTGTAGATAACTGCAGATATCGTTGAACCTCAGAAAGTGTATCTCATGTGTTCCACATGGAAACTTGTTAGGCCACATAGTATGCCAAGAGGAAGTATTGGTAGACCCAACCAAATTTGTGGTCATTGTGAACATGCTGCCACCTATGAGTGCTAAGAAGTTACGCTCCACGCTGGGATACACAGGGTACTACCGCAGGTTCATCAGAATATATGAAAACATCACTGCACCGCTATAAAATCTATTAAAGAAGGCCGAAGTGTTCCAATGGACACCAGAATGTGATAAAGCGTTGAAGACCCTAAAGGAAAAGCTCAACACAACACCTATTCTGATATTTTCAAATTGGGAAAACAAATTTCACGTCCATGTAGATGCTTTAGGCATTTCCTTAGGAGATCTCTTAGCACAAATAGGGGATGGAGCCATGGATCATCCTATCTATTTTGCAAGCAGGAAGTTATCACAAGATGAGCACAACTATACAATGGTAGAAAGGGAAGGTTTAGCTATGATTTATGTTTTGTAGAAATTTAGACATTATTTGTTAGGTTCTCTTTTTAAGTTCTTTACTAATCATTATGCATTTAAATATCTAGTTAAAAAACCTGTGTTGGAAGGGATAATTCATAGATGGTTGTTACTTTTTAGGACTTTTCTTTTGAAGTGATCATTAAGCCTGGAAGATGAAACATAGGACCTGATCACCTGTCTAGATTAGAGTTAGGGGAAAGTGGCAGAGCAGTTGATGATCAGCTCCCAGATGTAGACATGTTCCAGGTTGAGGCCATACCAGAGTACCTGGAAGACATAGTAGTATTCTTAAGTACAAGAGCCTGCCCAGAAACATATTCTGCAACCCATAAATGTCATATGGTGGTTAGAGAAGCGGACTATCAGCTAACTGTAGGGTAATTGTATAAATTGGGACTAGATAGTATCCTCAGGAGATGTGTCTTGGATCATGAAAGACAATATATACTGTGGGAGTGCCACAGTGGAGTTGCGGGAGGTCATATAGGATAAAATGTCACTGTGCAGAATGTCCTCCAAGATGGACTATGGTGGGCCATGCTCTTCAAGGATGCAAAGGTATATGCTAGATCATGCGATGTGTGTCAAAGAGTGGGTAAGCCATCATGAAGAGATGAATTACCACTTCAACCAATTCAATCTTTGCAAGCATTTGAGAAGTGGGCGGTTGACTTCATTGGGTCGATCAACCCCACAACTAAGCATTTTAAGTCTAGGTACATTATTAGCGCAACTAACTACCTTACATGCTGGGTTGAGGCAACAATTATTCACGATTTCTTGACTGATACTGCTGCTAGCTTCATTTTCAAAAATATTATCACTCGATTTGGATGTCCTAGGAGCCTGACCAGTGATCAGGGAGCTCATTTTATCAGTAGTAACATAGCAAATATTATAGCATAGTTTGTGATCAAACATCACAAAATCAACATCCCCTACCATTCACAAGCCAATGGAACAGTAGAGGCGTTCAACAAGATTTTGGAGAGAGAATTAATGAAGGCTTGTTGCACAAACAGGGAAGATTGGGATGACAGAGTTCCAAAAATATTATGGGCTTACAGGACAACCACAAAGAAACTCCACAGGTAGACACCATTTCAACTAGTTTATGAGAAAGAGGTTGTGGTTCCTGCAGAATTCATTACTCCAAGTGTTATCACTGAAATTTCGTCCGCACAGGGCGACAAGAACTCAACATCATCAGCACAGAAAAACAGTCATTCATGGCACAAAGGTTAACTCCACAGCACAACAAAAGGGCCAAAACTATACAAAATTGGCTAAAAAATTAAAAAGCGCATCGCGCCCATGGAAAACGTGCGCATGCGCACTATATCTTCGTACATAGGGCGCATATGCGCGGCTGTGGGGCGTACATAGGGCCAAACGGCGCATTTATGAAGCTGGTCGGCCTCCCAACCACTAATGGATCGGCTCCCAAGTCGATTTGACATCAAATCCGAGCTCAATCTGCGTGGGGAGGCTGGTCAAAGACCTAATGGTGCCCTAAAGAGCCCCTTTTCA
>SNQJ01S0220564.1:15128-30091 GCA_010110895.2 Picea sitchensis | reverse complement strand
TTATGAGTCTTGATGGAAATAGTACTAGTGTTTATGAGAAGTTGAAGCAAGCCTTTATAAATAATTTATACATAAACTATTGTAAGGCTAGACACACTAGAGATGATATCTTTAGAATGACCCAAGGATAAAAATAATCATTGGAAGATTATGTTGTGAGGTTTTAGTTCAATTATAAAAGATCTACCAACTATAAATTGGACCCAAAGTCCCTCAAGTCGGTATTCCTTAGAGGTGTTAGAGAAGAATGGATAGAGACATTGAATCTTAGTATAGATGGTGACATTTCCCAACTTTCTTACGAGGAGATAAAGGAATTCCTCAAACATTATTAAAGAGATACCATACATAAAAGTAAAGGTTGCATAGGAACTACTACGAAATCCTCAAGTTGGTATTCCTTAGAGGTGTTAGAAAAGAATGGATAGAGACATTGAATCTTAGTATAGATGGTGACATTTCCCAACTTTCTTACGAGGAGATAAATGAATTCCTCAAACATTATTCAAGAGATACCATACATAAAAGTAAAGGTTGCATAGGAACTACTACGAAATCCTCAAGAGAAGAAACCATTGCAATTTTTTTTCCTAAATGTCCCAATTTGGATTACTTATAGATTGATTATATTCTTATTCAGGAAGTTATTTCCTAATAGAGATCTAATTGTAAGTCCCACTCAACTCAATGAATAGAGATATTGTAATTTCATTATTTCTGTGTAATCTTTTGAATTTGTCTAGATCATTTATAAACTGTCATTTCTTTAGTAGTCTATCCCCTCCCCTGACTTGTGACTTCTCATGAGAATCAAATGAATATTAGATTAAAGCAGTTTTTATATCATTAAGTAAAATATTTGTAATTTATATGTGAAAATGAAGAAGAAAAAGAGGAAATTTTGTAGTGCTCTTATATTATCCTTCATATCGCATAATTACGCCAAAAGGCGTACACCTATTGACAAGGGGCACAATTAATGATCTTTTAACCTTATTTAACCTTAAACCCTAATCTGATGGCTATGCATTGAAGATGCTGGCATATTCTTAGTCGTCCTCCAAAATCAATGGATCAGATTTAACATGTTTACTTTTTAACATTTACCTAATCACATTAAAAAATCACTGTAAGGATGTGTAACTGCCACGTTCCATTTATCAACCTAATGCAGTCAAACGTTTCATATTACCACAAACGGATTACAACAAACATTTTATATTAGAGGCACACATTCTCAGTATAATATTGGGCCACAAACATTTTATATTAGGGGCACGCATTCTCACTATAATATTGGGGGCACGCGTTATCAGCCACCTTTCGGCATTCTCAGCCGCGAGTTAACGGCTGTGCTAGTCTATACATAGAAATTACAATGTTGCATGCAATCACAAGATTATCAATTAAGTTGCCAAAGGTGGTTTGGTTCTATAACTTTCAAACATTGATCATCTCCTACAGAGCCAAGTGTTATTGATGCAAAGATGTAGCAATCCCATTGATGGATGTCATTCCTTTCATGTGCACATATCATTGAAGTACACACATGTAGGTCACTAAGGTGGCCATGTATAGAGTGCTTAGGTGGTTGCATGTATTGTGATGAAGTGGAAAAAACTAGATTACTATTTAGACTAATCAACTTGTTGAACTCATAACTTTTAACCATAATTATAAATTTTACCCTGAAAAATAACTTTGTTAAAAAAAATTAAAATCATAAATTTCAAGTTTTTACCTAAACCTTATCCAAAGATCATTTGAAAAACCCAAACTTTTAACCATAATTATAAATTTTATCATTTGAAAAACCCAAACTTTTAACCATAATTATAAATTTTACCTTGAAACATAATTTTGTTAAAAAAAATTAAAATCATAAATTTCAAGCTTTTACCCGAGCCTTATCCAAAAGGATCATTTGAAAAACCCAAATAATTATAATTTTGTTAAAAAAAATTAAAATCATAAATTTCAAGCTTTTACCCGAGCCTTATCCAAAAGAATCATTTGAAAAACCCAAATAATTATGTAGATTCAAGAATGTTTCTTTCAAAAATACAGTCGCATAAAGTAACTCTTATCAAAAGCTAATTATAGATAAGTTAGTATATAATTTATTAATGAACTTCTTATAATTGTGATCACTTAGTTTACTTCACGTAGAAAAGGTGTATCGATATTCATGTGATTCGTAAATATCCATATCCATAAGATTATATGTTTTATGTATGATTAGAATGGTAGTAGCAGCAGCAATTAAAGAGTAAATTTGAAGTTGTTAATTTTCTTTAATATGTTTTTGGTTTTAGTTTTTGATAGAATATATTTAAAAAATATTTTTTTTATAAAAAATTTAAAATAGGAAATGTTTTTAGTTTTGGATAGAATATATTTAAAATTTATTTTTTTATAAAAATAAAATAAAAAATAAAAATACTTATTTATCATAAAGGATAAATAAAGTAATAAAGGATAAATAAAGTAATAATTGTTGTATATTTTTATAAATAAAATTATTATATAATTTTTATATTTATATAAATAAAATGCATTTATTCTTAATAAATATTAATATTTAATTTTTAAAACTCAAAATTTATAATTAAAAAAAAAAACATTTAAATTTAAAAAAATTCAAAATAATGTACTAATTTACTAGTACTTAATGATTTCAAAAAATTCAAAATAGTGTATTAATTAATTATTACTTTATGTTCTTCAAAATCACTTTATATGGGTACTATTAATCTTAATATCCACTTTTGTAACTATACTAATCAATATAATATTAATTGTAAAACTTAAATTTGGAAATCATTTTACATTAATTTATTCATAAACATGATATTAATTGTAAAGTTTATTTAAATTCGAGAATTATTTTATATTAATTTTTCATAAAAATATATTGATATCCCTTTCACTATTAATCTTAGTTTTACTATGGATTTTTAAAATTTGGTTTGAAAATTAGTTTAATAAAATATAATATTTATAAAATTATGCAATCCTCAATTAATAAAACATTTCACCATTAAGTAGCTTTGCCTTTGGATATTATGTCTCTCTTTCAATTTCAATTTATAATAAAAGAACTTCCCCATTATGTAACTTGGCCTTTGGATATTATCTCTGTCTTTTAGAGTCAATTCTTTACTTTAATCTTCATTATTTGTAATGATAAAGAAATGTCACTAAAATTAAAATAAAATAAATTTACACTAACAAAACCAAAAAAAAAAAAAAAAAACAAACTCTTTCCACTTGAAGTTGAAGTATGATACGATACGATTCGATTAAAATACATTTAGATTAAAATAAACTTTCACTAATTTCTAGCAACAACAAATATCAAATGCTTTTGACTTAAAATATTATTCGATTCTATTTAAGTGCAACCAAGCAGTCATCCGATAGTGTGGACGTAAAAAATTTAAACCCTTACCATCGATCCGAAGCTCTCAACATATAAAGAATAAACCCCTCCGAATAAAAATATGAGTGCTATCATAAAATTTGATCTGGTAGCCACTAACCAGAATGTAACATGTAAACATGTGGAGGAATAGGAGCGGGTCACAGTCAGTGGGTTGGAAACAGACTCCCTGGGCACGAACGAACCACATCAACAAAGATAAGATTTTCCCACGGAAGTCAAGTTGATCACGCTTCTAATATTCTTTTTCAGTCACACTATTTCACGCCCTCCAAGTTCCATCCCCTGCAACTAACACCATCTAAATTTGGAAACAGACCTAAACAACTCTATATAATAGAGCTATGATTGTGTGTAAGTGTGTGCTCTTATAATAAAAGAGATTTCCCTTCTGTGTGCCCAATTTTTGCTGCATATTCTATTATCTTTCTTGGTATCAGAGGAGAATAGGCTTAGCTCCCTCACGGAGAGCCCGGTTCAAATTAAAGTATGAAAGATGTAATTTCTGTAGTTAGTTTAGGAGAATGTGTTGAATTTTTTTGTATTGTTTAATAGTTAATGAAGGATTCTGTGCGTTTGTAGGTGTGAGATATAGTTTAAAGGGCGAGTAATATTCAGTTTGCTACACAGTATTGAATGTTGTGGCAGGTGAATTATAAGCCATCACAACATTCATTGCTGAGTAGCAGGTATTCAGATCCAATTGCTTATAATTCATCTGTCACAATATTCAATGCTGACTAGCAGGTTGGACATTGTTATTGTTTGTTTTTTGGATGGTTTATAATCCACCTGCTACAGCATTCAATGTGAGTAATAGGTTGGAGCTTTTTGGATGGTTTATAATCCACTTGCTACAGCATTCAATGTTGAGTAATAGGTTGGATATTGCTCGCTCCATCTAAACTGAAGTTCAAATCCAAAGGCTTATAATCCACCTCCACAACATTTAAAACTGTAGCTTGAATATTGCTCACCGTTTGAACAGCTTATAATCCATCTACCACAATATTCAATGCTCAGTTTATAATCCATCTACCACAACATTCAATGCTGAGTAACAGGTTAAATATTACTCTTCCCATCCAAACTGACTGAAAAAACATGTCACAAAAAATTTAGAATGCAATAAATAAAACCATCGTAAGAACCTGACATGACGTGCATTAAATGTTGTGAGTGCAACCTGCGTTAAGGAGCCCGTGTGTCTGTAGGTGCGAGCCAACATCCAAATGGAAGAAATTCGCCACGTAAAGCTGCCAGTGCATTGAACAGAGCCACCTGACATGTTGTGCATTAAATGTTTTTTTGGATGATCGTGCAAGGCGAGATCGATTCTTACGGAAGGACTGCGCGTCAACGCCACGAGTGTGTCAATGTGGTCATCACAATGGATTTACAATTTCAATTTCTTGCAGCTTCTCTGCGCGAGAAGCAAATGCAGTGTGGTCAATTGCTATTTCCGATACATTGATGGGAAATTATATTAGTTTCTTTAATAACAAATAATTTATTTATTTAAATTTATTGTAAGGTAATAAAATTTAAAAGTGTGTGGTTCTTGGTGAATGTGGTGCCTCGAGAATCTGTCACTTGTTATGTTTACAATATTTAGAATAGAGTAACATATAACATAGAAGCTTGTAGTTTTTGGCGAATGAAGTGCTTCAAGAACATTGCTACCATAACATTGTTACTGGTTATGTTTATAGTTTTTTACAATGAGTTTTTGATCTGAAGCAAAGTATCTTCAAAAGATCAAGTGGTGGCTCAAAATGAGGAGCTCCCTTTATTAGATTTTAGAAGTGGATAAAGTCCATGATGAAAACTCTATTTTCTTAAAAAAATGTTTATTTGATTTCAGTATTGTTTTCAATAACTTCAACATTAAGGAAATGTTGAAGATAATGCTTCTAAGAGACATTCTCTCAATTATACCACCTAAATTAGGAAATAGGCAGATCTGAATAACTCTAACTCTATATAATGTGTGAATAACTCTATATAATAAAACTATGACTGTCTGTAAGTGTGTGCTATTTGTGCTATTATAATAAAAGAAACTTCTGTTCTCTGTACCCAATTTCTGCCTCATATTCTATTATCTTTCTACTAACATACAAATTTACTGAGATATTCGTGCAAATTTGCAGAACGCAAAAAAACCAAGATGTTTGTGATCATTATGTTGAGGTGGATTTGTTTCTCTTGTCATTTCTCTTGTCACAAACGTTTGGAACAGAATTCTAGAACCACGGGTCCTGAAATTGCAACTAAATATTCAGGTTTAACGATCTTAGATACTAGTTTGTCTCTTGTGAACTGTTTAACTATTTCTTTAACCAGATATACGTAAGCCCTGTAATTATTTGCACAGTTGAAAAAGGATAATCTATCTTACCACTGACTATATCGAATTCAGAATTCATTTTCAACTACAATATTCGGAGGGAAGCTACTTTCAATTTTAATGCAAAGAACAAGCTGAGCGAGGGAGTTTTTGGATCCGTCTTTAAAGTGAGCGCTTATGATCATTGCTTTGAAATAGATATTTGAAAGTAGCAACTCTAATTGATCATAATGGAGAATAAAAATAATTTTGAATTGCATTGATGTGCAGGGGTTATGGGGTTTTACCTGATGGTAGACAGGTTGAAGTTAAACAGTTGTATATGGGTTCAAGGCAAGGAAATGCGGAATTTCTGAATGAAGCAAATCTCATCGGCTGTGTTACATGCATCTTGTGAAATTGTTTGGTTTCTCCAATGAAATCTCATAAACGATATTGGTTTACGAATACAACCAGAACAGTAGTCTGGACAAGATTCTATTTGGTTCCTACTAGTCCATTATAATCGTTGCATGTATGTTGTATTTGTTCGAGTTTGTATATGTAGGTTTCAAATATTTTTCCTATTTACTTTACTGGAAAGAGAGGTATGAAATCATGGTCGGAACACGTGGGCCAGCCTATCTTCACCAAATATTAAAGCAAACAATATTTCAATATTTTACTGGATGGTAAAGATAGACCAAAAATAACAGACTTTGGGTTAGCTAGATTCTTAGCAGAACTTTGCACGAACTTTGTAAGAATTTTCTTCACTGTTAATCTCTTGAGGCTCCACACTAATTCATTGAATAAATTAATGTACATAAACCAATAAACATGTTGGAGACACCAATTAGAATAAGCATGAAAATCATATTATTCATCAATATGATACATGTATTAATACAATGATTATTAATCATCATTAATACAATGATTCATATTCCAAGAGGTCTCTTGGACTCTCGAAGAGTGTTCACTTCTTATTTTTCTAGTCAAGTAATCCTAATAGATTACATTTCCAACATTCCTTTTTTAATCAAAAGGGGTGTATGTAAGTCCAAGGTGAGAGCTAATATATGCAAGTGGGCAGCTGAAATATAGAAGTGTGCATTTGTTAATGGATGAATGTGCCCTCTGAATTTAGTGGTTTTAGGATGACCACGAACCGAATGGTGATGGTGGTTTAAGGAAGACTACAAACCAATCTGGTGGTTTAAGGATGACCACAAACTCTAGAACACTACTCTAGGCTCAATGGTTCCAAGAACATTTCCTAAGTTAGCTAGAAGCTGAAAGCTAATGATGTCTTCTGCTAATTGAAAGTGATCTCGATGTTGGTTTAAAGATGACCATAAACTGTGATGTAGAAGAAGTTGAAAGTCTTCTACCAAGTAGAGGTTTAAGGAAAACCACTAACCGTTGTCTAGCAGAAGTTGTAAGTCTTCTACTAAGTGGGGGTTTAAGGAGAACCACAAACCATGTCTAGCAGAAGTTGTAAGTCTTCTACTAAGTGGTGGTTTAAGGAAAACCACAAACCAATAACGCTCACTTGTCACGCTCTCCTATTGGTACTCGATCAATAGGAGTTTGAAATTGGAGGCCTGAATGTCAATCGTTGATGTTTTTGTTGAAAACTCTCTAATCTCAGTTCGTTATCTTACCCTAACTGTCATACCGTTAGAGGACAGTTGTGGTATATGTACTATATATACATTATTGATGTACATATTAATTGAATTGGCTTCGTGCCTTTTTCACCAGTGTTCTTTTCATTCTTGATCTTGTTAGTTATTTACTTTCTTGCCTATATTCTTAACAATATATTAACATTGATATCAGAGCACTATAATTCTCAGTGCCCGGTAGTTTATCAGAACCCTATAGTTTTTAGGGGCTAGTAGATCCATGGTAGTTTTTCCATGGAATTGAAATGCAGTGTCGCTCTCTCAATTGAGATTTATTTGGTGGAGGAAAGTTGTTGGTTTTTCAAAGACGACAAGACACCCAATGGTTGTGTAAGCGTCCGTGAAAGAGTTGGTGAAGAGAGAGACCGAGGCACAAAAAAACGAGTTAGTATGCAAGGAAAAGAATCCAAAATCCGGAGATAGCCGTAAGCCTCCATTATATATATTATTTTAAAGGAGGTCAGATTCATTATTTTATTTTTTAAATAAATAAATTAAGTGGTGGGTGTTTATTTAAATTTCAAAAGTGGCTTGAAAGATGGATATTTTAAGTAAGAGGGCATTGCAGAAAAATATATATATTTGTTTTAAATATTAAGAAGGCGAAGGCAATGTGTAAAATTTTATTGGAGAATTTATTACATTGTCTATGCATTCTTGTGATGCCCATGGAAAATAAAGAGAGGTCCGCAAAGGTGGATTGCATGGATTTAATGATAATTATAATGAAGCAGAAGAAGTTGGCCTACTATAGTGGTGATAAAACAAGAAAGGAATTACAGAATTAAACCTTAGTCATTGTGTATACAGAAATTTCCGGTAAAAATTTGCGGTAAGGAAATTTATGTTAAAAGCTATAAGCTTTATGTGGTACTTTTATCGAATGGAAAATTATTGAAGTATTGATACATAGTTTTTTTAGCAAAGGCGCAGTTGGTATATTTTTCACATGTTACAACATTATGAGAAGCTGTAATATTTTATTGTGTTATGTACTCTTAAAATACCATGGAGGATACACTTAAAGTTGTTATTTAAGTGTCATAGATGTCATTTAGATGGATCCCTACTTGTTGGCAATGGATGTATATGGTTCTGTCGAGATCTAGGATTGTAATAACATAGTGGCTAAGTTAATGCATGATCTATCGTGTTTTAAAAATGGATATTATTGTATGCCAGATAGAGCCATCATTGTGGGGTAAAATCCATTGTTGAGAGGAAGAGCACTAGATTGTGTGCCTAGAATTTTTGTTGTTTGCAGAAGAAAAAATTGACAAGAATTTGAGGTCATCCCATTGTTGTCAGATAGCAAAGCATCTCCCGTGAGAGACGATTTACAAGTGAAT
This sequence comes from Picea sitchensis, assembly GCA_010110895.2. NCBI lineage: Eukaryota > Viridiplantae > Streptophyta > Pinopsida > Pinales > Pinaceae > Picea > Picea sitchensis. The sequence continues at coordinate 21,280 of SNQJ01S0220564.1, read as the reverse complement.
CCTGTGTAACTAGAGATCAAGCCAACGTCTACAGAGATTTACATATACATCATAAAAAAATTTAAAGAATAATTCAACTCCTACATTCTGGACTAGTGTTTGTTTAGAATTTTGTTGAATTTAAATTTGATATTGTCGAGATGGATTATTGTGAAAGGGTGGATTTGAAAGAAGCCTTCTTTCAACCAACAAGAATATGTGCAACAAAAGACCGATTTTGAACCTGTTTTTGTTCAGAAATTTCCACAGTTTGCTCACAACAAAATCAGTGTTTCGATGTTCATCTGTGTATGCATTGTGAAAGCGTACACATTGTTCCAGTAGCTTATACAGGTGTTGGATATATTCTTGGCTATTCTTGTGAATGATGGTTAAGGGAATTTGAACCACTTGTCCCTGACAGGGAGGGAATCTAAAGTTTTCAATCAGGTTCCAAGTTTGATTTAGAGCCTGTAAACAGATGATCAAGTATGCAACCTAGTTCCTGGTATGCAGTCTTTTTCTTGAACATATTATTGTTGATATGGTTTGTGGTAATCCTAAAACCATTCATATTTTTTTTTTAGCCTTGAGCTCTTATAGTTTGTGGTCAACTTAAAACCACCAACCACCAATTAAGTAGAAGACATGAAGTTCTGCTCAGATTTTTGAGCCTTGAGATATTTTTAGTTTATGGTCAACTTAAAACCATGTCATTTAGTAGAAGACATCAACTTATGCTAGACATTTGGTTTGTGGTCATCCCGAAACCACCGAATTGGTTTGTGGTCATACCGAAACCACCAAATGAGTTTGTGGTCACCCTTAAACCACCAATTTAGTAGAAGACATCAGGTTCTGCTATTTTTTCAGAGTTCAGAGAGGATCTTAAGCCCTCTGAATATTTTCTTGACACATTACTAGTTGTCAAGAAGTGGTGGTTTTTCAGGCAAGAATGAACTTATGATTAAGGGGGGAAGTTGAAAACTCTCTAATCTCAGTTTGTTATCTTAACCTAACAGTCATACCGTTAGAGGACAGTTGTGGTATATGTACTATATATACATTATTGATGTACATATTAATTGAATTGGCTTCGTTCCTTTTCCGCCAGTGTTCTTTGCATTCTTGATCTTGTTAGTTATTTACGTTCTTGCCTATATTCTTAACAATATCTTAATAGTTGTTCCCCTTGTCAAGGAAATGGTGAGAAGACAAAAATTTGTTCACTACAAGATGTGTCAATACTTAAGAGTGAATTCATCGGTATGACTGACATATCTTCTTGACTATTGATGACCATCGCCAATAAGTAATCCACCCATAGTGGTTATTTACTCTTGCAGTTGTCTTGCGTTTGAAACACTTATCTGAAGGATGATTTTGCTTTCCGCAATGTTCACAAGGATGAAGATCAAAGCACTTCTTTTCCATGTGGCCAACTCACAGACAATGTTGGCATATGAGAATTTTCTCTTGAGCTGGAGTAGGTGAATATGAAATTTTTTGAATGAATCCAACACTCTGAAACTAGATCAACTTGGTGTTATCTGGAATATGAAAGGTGACATCATTTTCATATCCGATACCGGTTATGTTCTTGTTATTTCTGATTTCTTCCCAAAGTCTGATGATTGGCTTGGAAAGAGGAAGATGATATTCATCTATACTTGAATCTAACGCTATCTCACTGAGTTTCTTCTGTGCTAGTTGTTGGTTTGAATCAACAGCATCATCTTCATCATCTTCAAAAATAGGTTTCTGCACAAGGACTGGTTCAGAATGTTATCGAAGATTCTTTCTCTCAAGTACATGATGAAGAAGACGAGTCTGAGTTTGTAACAATGTTTATTTGGCTTGAGAAACATGAAAGCATGTTACAACAAACTACATAGTGGTTTTGTCAATGGTGATTGTATTGTCCACAGAGGAAAGGATTAGAATATTCAGTAACTCTAATCATTCCTCAAATCGAGCCATTTTAAAGACAGAACTAGACATTAGGGGTTTCTTGCAACTCCACCCAGACTTTACAATCAGACTCAAGAATGAAAACAACAAATGGAGGGTGTCATATTCTATCGAAAATACACATGTTTATAAAAAAAACACAAGTAAACAACTATTTGTAGGTTTCTTGAGATGAATTGACGTTCTAGAAAGAATATGGATGTTTTAGGGTTTAAACCCACTGTAAAAATAACACCAATAAAAGGTTTAATGGACTGGGGTCAAATATGGACTCAAAACCCTCACAACTCTTCATTCAATTTATAGCATACCATAAGTTTGAGAGTTAATGGGAGACTTGAATTTCTTACCTCTAGGGTTGCAATTTTGTCCCATAGATTAAAAACTCATATGTTGTTATCTTATAAGAAGGATTTCTAAATTGACATTGATATAGTTGGGAAAAGTGACTATCTTAGTCATCTATATTTAATGGAAAGAAAAATCTCAGTTGTAGTAAACCAACCAACTAGAAGTACTAATGAGAAGTAGTTTTATCTTATATTCGAAGCGGAAAATGAGGTTATGTTTCCTAGCTTACCCAATGTTGTAACGTACCGAACCACCATGGCTGGGTTGCGTCACACAAAAATTAATGTTTATTATCTCTGATACCATTTTAGTAAAGTGCCTAGCCTCCAGCTAAGCAATACTATGTGCAGAATACACATAACGTAAAACTTTTGCTAATTAAAGGAATTATTTTACTGTTAGTCGATTTCCTATAGCTTACAGCTACAATTATAACAGATTTAGCTGTGGGTTATAACCAAAAAACAGATGCATCTAAAGCATGCTAATAGTCAACATGAGATACAAATAAACCATTCATTAAAACAACATATAAGTCATTCTCATTCACGCAGAGTTCATAAACAACAATAACACATACAAATGACTTGATACAAGATAAAATATTTATCCTTAAACAAGAATTTTGTGCAACCAACTACTTGGTATAGACATTCCACCTAGCTGTAGACTCATTGTTCCAAATATCAACATCCAGTCACCCTTGAGCTGAGGTTATCAATCCACAAAAGAGGGTGGTCTCTCACAGTTAACTCATAGTTCATGAACTCTTAACCCAACTGATATTTTCCTACAACTATCTCGATTTTCCACCAGCTCTCTTCCTCTTGACCTGTCCAACCCAATGAATGTGTCATTATTTTATCAAGGTTAACCCAATGGATGTACCATTCTTTTATCAAGGCTTACCCAAGGAATGAGCCATTCGTTTATCATTAAGGTCTCTCTAGCACAAGACACTACAAATATCTCAACTGGGAACTCAAGGGAAAATGCTGGTAGGAAAACTATCAACAAAGCAACAACAAACACTTGTTGTTTCAGTGAAACTCGCACATGAGTTCACTCTTTCATCCTGGAAACTAGGATCTTCAATTCTCCATCTCCAATTCGCTCATGTTACGCTCTATTTTCTCTCCATAATTCTCCCTCTCTCGCTGCATCATCTTGAGACATTGTTTTCTTGTTGTCTCTTGACTATCTGCCTAAGTAGCTCGAACTGTTTTTACTTACCTTACTAGAATTGTCGTTGCCTTCCCTTACAAATTTCTTCTCTTTGGATTTCCTTTTTTCACTCACACACTTCCCCGTGCTGATTGTACTCAACCCCCATGTGCCCAATAACTTTGGGATGTGACCACTCACACCCACCCTTTTACATGTATTCAATTGTCTTTGGAAACACTCAATCGGAAACGGGAAGGTTCATATACAATAGCAGATTTGGGGAAAACGGTTAAGTACATAAACATGGGTAATCCCCCTTGGACCCCTCTTGGCCATTATTCTAGACAATCCTATCTATTTTGGATTAATTCATCCCCCATATCATGTCCATGTCCCCTTAGCATCTGGAATCACATTTTATTATTAAAACATTGAAATACAATTCACATATTACATTTATTGGTCGTAGCCACATATTATATATACATAATAATTAATCAAACTTGGGATTATAATGGGGATGTTACATTCCCCCTCCCCTACAATTGTGCGTTGTCCTTCGTGTAGCCTATGTTGATATACATATATGCAAATTTACATCACAATACTTAGAAATAAAATTCTTGCAATTTAACAACTCCAACCAAAATATTGTATTCATTTCAACTCGCCAACCTAAGGAATGTACCATTCATTTATTATGGATACCCAAGGAATGCGTCATTCGTTTATCAAGGTCCCCAATGCAGTTGGCCAAGACTCTGAGATGTGGTTCCAAAACTCTAGTTGCTCAAACAGAGTCTTGCATTATGTCTTCTTCAAAACTGTAAAAAATTTGGAGGTATTCCACCGTATGTTTTGTTCATTCTCCCATGTAGCATCTTCAAGACCACAACATGTCCATTGAGCCTTTACCAACCCTATAGATTTGTTCCCAAGGACCTGGACTTTCCAATCTAGGTTGTATATTGGTTCCACCCGAAAATCCCCTTCGTTCTCCACCTGGATCACATTCCAATCAATGACATGATTAACATTAGGTATTTAATTTTTAAATAATGATACATGAAATACATTATGCACTCTCATGAATGAAGGAAAATATAACATGTATGCAACTATCCCTATCTTTTCTAATATTTCAAAAGGACCACAATATCTTGATTCCAACTTTGGGCAGCTTCCTAATCTTATGAAACTTCTCTTTGCCTTTACTTTCAAAAACACATGTTCTCCCACTTTAAAATCTCTTAAAACTTTGTTCCTGTCTCCATACATTTTCTTTCTATCCTGGGAAACCTTCAAATTATGCTTTATATTTTCCTTTTGATCTTCCATTTCCTTTAACAATTATTTCCCAACAAATGCTTTGTCTGTTGGATTATCCTAACTCACTGGTGTGTTGCATTCTTTGTCATACAATTCCTCAAATGGAATCATTTTCAAGGAGGCTTGATACACATTGTTGTAGGCAAGTTCAACTAAATGGATATAATCTTCCCACTTCGATGGTTGATCCATCACATACATTCTAAGCATGTCCTCAATTATTTTGATAGTCCTTTTTGTTTTCCCATCTGACTTTAGATGATATGATGTACTAAGATTTAAATTTGTACCAAAGCCCTTGAACATGGAAAATTTCACAGGCTAAATTTCTCCCACGGGATAATTTTCCATGTCTTTTCCCCAAAAAAGATTCGTCATTCTAAAAATTATTCGCCCAAGTTCTATAGGAAAAAATTATTTTACCTTAAAATTAGCCAAAAATTGTCCATTCGAAACCTCATACCTTATGAAGTTCAAAGGGAATAAACTTTTCATAAGGTTTATTTTGGAAGGGTTTAAAATAAATGTCCATTCAAACTTCATACCCTTCTTTTGCAAAGAAGTGATTGGACTTGCAATCTTTGAAAAAACTTTTATGAATCTTCGGTCATAACTGACAAGACCCATAAATGATCTGACCTTTGTCACATTCTTTGGCGCTAGCCATCCTCTAATGGCCTCTATCTTATCAGGATCCACTTTTATCCATGCTATTGATATTATATGGCTCAAGTAGTGAATCTTCTTTTGGTAAAAGATGCACTTACTTAGCTTAGCATATAATTTGTGATCTCTTAAAACTTGCAACGCCATTATTAAATGTTTCTCATGTTCCTCTTTCGATTTGCAATAGAGGAGTAGATCATATAAGAACACAATCAAAAACTTGTCCATGTATTCCCTTAACACTCCATTCATCAAACACATAAAAACTGTTGGGGCATTTGGTATCCCAAAAGGCATTACCGTGAATTCATAATGCCCATATCTTGTTCTGAATGTTGTCTTGCTAATGTCTTCTTCCCTTATCCTTACATGATGATAGCCCGATCTCAACTCAATCTTTGAAAATGTTCTTGCACTTTTCAACTAATCAAACACATCATCAATTATGGGTAAATGATACTTATTCTTTATGGTAACCTTATTAAGTTGCCTGAAATCAATACACAACCTTAAGGTTACATCCTTATTCTTCACAAACAGAACCAAGGATCCCCAAGGTGTGTAATGTCCCCCACCTCTTAGAGAGGTGATGAGGAGACTTAGTGGCCTGGGCACCCCCACTAGGTCATAGTCTCACACTGAGGGGGGAAAAGTCAAGAAGTTAAAGGTTATATTTTTAAGTTGACTTA
>SNQJ01S0220564.1:459-15118 GCA_010110895.2 Picea sitchensis | reverse complement strand
TATATATATATCACAAACAATTTAGTGTCTGACTTGGTTGTGACATATTATATATATATTTTAATCACGATATTAAAACATATATTATATATCTTTTAATATATAAAACATATATGTTATATATAAATATGATTTTTTTTAGATATATTTTTTTAAAATATTTTATTAAATTTTGTTTTTTAAGTTTTTTTTCTATTTTTTTTTGTTAGTGTGAAGACATTTTTGGGGTTTTTTTTAACAAAAAACTTATTTTTGTTTTAAATTATTGTTTTTAGGTCAAAATTTAAAAATTTTCATTTCTTTTTAGTTTTTCTTTGGTTTTCACCATTTTGTTAAGTTTTTGTTTTTTTTTTAATTTGGATTTTGAATATATTTGTTTAAATGTGTTTTTGTCTTAATTTTCTCTTTCCTCTTTATTTATTTTTTAATGTAAATTTAAGAAAATAAAAAAGAAGTTAGTAAATAAATTTTCAAGTGACCATTTAGGATCTAATTTCAGGTGTTTTATTTGTGTAGAGATTTATTGTCAAGGCCATAGTTTGAATTAGTTTTAGCTGTAATTTTAGCGTTTAGAAAAAAACATTTTCCTTTAGGTAGCATCATGTTTTTATTTAGGTGTTTATTTTAAGGTTTTTATAAGCAACTATTTTATGTTTTAAGACCATGCTTGAAAAAGGTTGTAATTTTGACCCGGTCAGAAAAATTGGTGCTATCAGTAGCACTACATTTTGATTTGGGGGTTGATTTTAGAGTTTTTTTGAGCAACCATTTTATTCTTTAAGCCCATGCTTGAAAAAAGTTGTAATTTTAACCATGTTACAAAAAATGGTGCTACCGGTAGCACCACTTTTTGATTTGGGAGTTGATTTTAAAGTTTGTTTGAGAAGCCATTTGATCCTTTAAGCCCATGCTTGAAGAAAGTTGTAATTTTGACCTGGTTACACAAAATGGTGCTACCGGTAGCACCACTTTTTGATTTGGGGGTTGATTTTCATGTTTTTTATGCAAAAATATGTGTTTTAAGGGCTAGAGTTCTCATTTTGAGGTCACAGTTCTCATTAAGTTGGAAACTATGTTCTACCTTCGTGTTGAGTGCATTCATGTCTATTTGACAATCTTTAACCAAATCATTGATCTTTCTCTTAGCCCTCGTGGCTAACTGAACTAACCAATATTTATTATGCTTACTTATTTGCAAGTGAAATCTTTCAACAATGTTAACATTTATGTAACTATGGCTAACTCTGGAATCAATTAAAATTGTTATGGACTGGTTATGAATCTTACGTTCCACTTCGATCATGGGGGATTGATATTATGTCTACTTATTGTACAATGCTATATAAATCCTTGGCATACTTCATGCCATGTATTCCACTGTTTAAGCCTCCTAAATGTTGTGGACAACCATCATTCTTTCTTTTTTATGAGGGAAGTCCCTATATAAGTGATTCCCTTTACATCCCCAACATTAAACAATTTGTTTCCTTGGTCTTTTCCCAAATGAATCTGCATTATTTTGATCATTTTAGGCTGCCTGGCCTTGCTGATTTGCTTGAGAGTTATTTCTAAAAAAGGGTGGATGAATACCTTTCTTCCTTTGACCATTTTTCTCTTTCATCCTGTCATTCCAAGTCTTTTGGAACACTGGCCTTTCTTTGCTTTGCTCATAAAGGTGTCTTTCTCTCCTTATGGTTTCCTCTAAGGTCTTGGGGTGGCCATATTGAATCTTATCACTATAGAAGGAGGGTAACCCACTTAGAAAACTTTGGATTTTAACCTTCTCATCCTTGATGAATTCAACATACTTTAACAATTCAAAGAACTGCTTCTCATATTCCTCCATTGTCATGGTTCCCAACTTGAGTTCAAAGAACTCTTTCATCTTTCTCTCGTAGTAATGCCTAGATAAATATTTCTCTTGGAAATATCCTTTGAGTTGCCTCCATGAGATCCTTTTCACATCAAGGTTCTTGGATTGCTTAATTTGATCCCACCACATGGCTGCCTTTCCTTGCAAGTGGTAAGTGGAAATCCTAGCTTCTACCCAGGATGTGTAGTCATGCAACTGGAAATATTTCTTCATTTCCAACAACCAAGCCTTTGTCTCTTCTCATTTATTGTGCTCACTATTGAAAGTAGGTGGCTTTATTTTCCCGAGTTCACCTTGCAAGATGTCTTCCCTAGGCCTTCTTCTTTGCCTCTGAATAAGAGACACACTTGGGTTTCTCCCTGGCCCTGAGCTTGCATGAATTCTTCTAGTGGACTGCCTTGGAGAATGATGGCACCTGCTCATGCTTCTTGAATGCCTATCATTTCTATGATCATCTCTTTTTCTATGGGATATTGATGTTGACACTTTTCTAGCACTAACTTCTTTATTTGTGCTAGAATCCTTTTTAACTTGCTTATGCAACATGTTCAAGATCTGAAGTATCTCTTCATGAGCCTTCATAATCCTTTCATTATCATCCTTGTATTTTTTCACTTCCTTATGCAAACTTCTCATAGTGACAGGCTCATGCCTATCTCTTCTTCCATTTGAATTTGTCTCACCATTCCCCATGCTGATATGAAAACTTCTAAACTCTTCCCCATGGTTGTAAGACCCTTGAGAATATTCCATGACTTAGTCCTCATATAAGAACTAAGTTTATTTTTGTACCACCAATTCTGCAATATTTGCAGCCAACAAAACTTTTTAAGCTAAAATAATTAACAAAATCCATGAAATTATGTATAATTATGTTCCCATACTATATCATAATTATTTCTTTCATGAGTTCACCCAAAAAGTTTCAACACTTAGATTATGTTTCCCTCTATTCAGACTTAGGGACTCATAGACTCACAGACTTGCAGTCTCACGAAAGCATAATTTTTCCTTTCATAATTACATCCAAAAAGTCTCAACACTTAGATTATTTTCCATCTATTCGGACTCACGGACTTGTAGATTTACAAAAGCATAATTCTTCATTTCACAAGTTCATCTGAAAATTCTCAACACTTAGATTATTTTTCCATCTATTCAAACTCACAGACTGATGGACTCGCGAACTTGTGGAATCACGAAAGCATAATTCTTTATTTTATAAGTTTGTTTAAAAAGTATCAACACTTAGATTAGTTTTCCATCTATTCGAACTTGCGGTCTCATGGACTCATAATAAGTCCAAAACTTAGTCGTTTTTACCTTTGCAGACTCATGGACTCATAATAAGTCCCAACACTTAGAATTTTTTACCTTTGCAGACTCGTGGACTCAGAGACTCATGGACTCATAATAAGTACCAACACTTAATTGTTTTTACCTTTGTGGACTCGTGGAATCATAATAAGTCCCAACACTTAGTCGTCTTAGTTATTTTTTTTTACCCTTGCAGACCCATGGACTCACAGACTCATAGACTCATAATAAGTCTCAATACTTAGTCGTTTTTACCTTTACGGAATAGCGGAATCGTGGACTCACAGACTCATAATAAGTCCCAATACTTAGTCATTTTTACCTTTGCAGACTCGCAAACTCATGGACTCATAGACTCATAATAATACCCAACACTTAGCCATTTTTACCTTTGTGGACTCACAAACTCATGAAATCATAATAAGTCCGACACTTAGCCATTTTTATAACTCCCTGCCTCTGTGTACCTTCCAACATGGAAGTACAAATCACATTTTTCCATGTCAGTTGACATGTGTCCCACCCACGTCATGTTGACATCAGTGTATGGAGAAATATTGATTTTTTTTCCCAATTTCACCTATTTTCCAAAATTCCAAAAAATGCTAAAATTTACCCAAAAATGAAATTCCTTCTTGGGTGGTCAATATAGAGCTTTGTCAATAAGCTCAATACACCCAAATCAAGCCTTGTACATATAAATTTGTTCGTTTCTTTTCAAATTCGACTCTTTCACTTCGAAATTGTCATTGTTTAGCTGCAGGAACTTGGGGCTTTTGCTCAATTTCATCCAATTTCATCATAGAACATTGTAAACATTTTGTCAAACAATTTGAAAATGAACTCTCCCTGACATTCTGTCAAACAGTTTGCTTGCAAACCTTGTAATTTTCTTCCGTACTCTGTTAAAAGGCCCATGGAGGCTCAGTGTTGAAAAATCAGTCTCTGATACCACTCTGTAATACCACCATGGTTGGGTCACGTCATGCAAAAATTTTTGTTTATCAGCTCTGATACCATTTTAGTAACGTTCCTAGCCTCCATCTAAGCAACAATATGTGCAGAATACACATAACACGAAACTTATGCTAATTAAAGAAATTATTTTACTGTTAGCCAATTTCCTGTAGCTTACAACTACAATTTATAATAGATTTAGATGTGGGTTATAACTATAAAATAGATGCATCTAAATCATGCTAATAGTGAACATGAGATACAAATAAACCATTCATTACAACAACATATAATCTATTCTCATTCATGTAGAATTCATTCACAACAATAACACATGTAAATGACTCAGTACAAGATAAAACACTTATCTTTAACACAAGAATTGTGTGCAACCAACTGCTTGGGATGAACATTCCACCCATTCATAGACTAACTGTTCCAAATCTCAACAACTAGTCACCCCCGAGCTAAGACTAGCAACCCAAAAAAGAGGGTTGTCTCTCACAGTCCACTCATAGTTCATGAACTCTCAACCCAAATGATATTTTCCTCTAGCTATCTCGATTTTCCACCAACTCTCTTCTTCTTGACTTGTCCAACCAAAGGAATCCACCATTCTTTTATCAAGGTTAACCCGAGGGATGTACCATATGTTTATCAAGGCTAACCTAAGGAATGATTCATTTGTTTATCAATGTCTCTCTGGCACAGTAAACTAGGAATCTCTTGTAACATCCCCCGACCTACAACTCCACCGAGTAATGCTACCAACACAACCTTAAAGTTATCCCTTACTTCTTTGATCTGTGACAACTCTAGCTTTATACTATTGGGCTATGCTACATATAGATACTTGCGGAAAAACATACACATCCATATAAACATAGAATGATTATTCTACATATATATATAACATAATAATGTGGAAATAACAATAAGCCTACACATGCAACATATACAACATACACAGGAAATACTCATCAATTACAACATATGTACCATTACACAACATGTAAATGAACATAAAAGAGGTACTTATATTTTATTAGAAGACCACCAACTATGTGCAGACCTTCCACGAACCTCCTAGCCATAAACCACGCTGCTCATCATGCTCAGCAATGGGTCACCCCCGAGTTGGGACTAAGCTCCACCTAGGGCAAGGGAATCTAGACTAGGATGAGGTTACAGGAAATTGCATAGTGAAACTAGAGGGATTCTCTCCAGGAGCCTTCTTACACCCACTACTCATAGACTCTCATTCCCCACATGCCTGCTCCACCCAGGAGTATACACCTTCACTGTCACACAGTCCATCGATTGCTTCACCTCCCTCTCAGGGTATCGGCAACAGGCCGAATCAAGAATTCTTAGAGCTCTATAGCTAGTGTTGGACTCTCTCTAGGAGAAAACCACTTCCCAACAAACTCTCTCACCTGGACAGAGCTGCTCACAGCCCTGATAACCTACCTCCTCTACCGCGAGCCTGACAACCCGCTTCTTCAACCAGTTTCAACTCAATTCCCACAAGGTAAGGATAACAACAACAACAACAACAACATTTGGTTAACTCACGGGTGACATCAGCAATAGGAAATTGGGTATATACATCCAAAAATGGCAACAGTCCACACTAATACATAGAAAGGATTAGTAATAAAAAGTCGACGACAACAAGCCACATTCATTCAAGGAACTGCGTGGCCGCAATAACCAACAATTATGACACAACACAAATCATACATTTACATGGTGCTCGGACTTCACAGTAGACACGGCTCAATCCACGGGTTTGCCACTGGTTTCAGGGTCCGTGACCAGGAATCAATGTCGAGGCGATCATGGAGGTTTTGGGTTCATCCTGTGGATGGAAGAATGGATAGGATGAACAAACCCCAACACGAGCTAACTCTTTAGCTTTAATTGCATGCGCTCAGTTCGACACCTGTCTTCTTAGAGCTTCATGCACTCCATTTAACATATGTTCCTTTTCTAGGAACTTAGGACAACCCTTAGTCAATTGACCACCTTAGCCTTTTAGGAAATAATAATAAATTATTATCCCCTTTGGAGGTAATCCCCCTAGCTTAGCCCCTAGGCCCAAACACTTAGCCTCCTCCCTTACCCAACCTTGTGGAAGCTTAGTCCCCCATCACTCTTTCTTCATGGTCGATCTACACGTAATTGTGTTTATATTTTATTAATCATTGTTCATAATTACATATACAAAACAGGCTCTTGGCCTTAACATCCTAGGCTCTCTGGCCTAATCATCACATAAGCCTCCTAGCTTATTATAACACTCAGATCACCATCCTACAAAACATTTTTACAATTCATAAATACAACTCGGGCATGTCCTTGGGGTATTACAATCCCCTCCCCTTATTTTTTCATTGTCCTCAGTGAAACTTTTTACACAACATCAACAAGATTTCCAAAATCTTCAAAAATATGTGAGTATTCTACCCACATAGCATCCTCATGCTCCCATGTTGTGTCCTCAGGACTGTACCAGGTCCACTGGACCTTTACAATCCCTATGGCTCGATTCTAGAGCTCTTTTCTCTTCCGGTCCAATATGTACATCGGATGCACTTGTAAGGCGCCTTCTTTCTCTACCTGAATCACATTCCAATCCATAACATGATTATCATCGGGTATATGTTTCTTAAGCAATGAAACATGCAACACATTATGTACAGTCATGGATGCAGGTAATGTAATCATATATGCAACGTATATATATGTATATACATGCAATTCTAATAACATTATAACCTGTATACAAGATACAAAACATACAATGAATAGTGAATTGATACTTATCTTTTGATTGAGAAGACCTTCCACCCCTGAGCAGGGCTATGACTCCATCGGGGCAATGACTTCCCAAGATAGCCACAGTCCACAGATCATATCCACATGGTCTAGGCCAAGGTACCAAACCTCAGCAACACTCCAACCAATGGTCTCTCATTCCCCCATATGAATGTTCCACCCCAGGAGGGTACACCTTCACTGTCACACACTCCATCGACTTCTACACCTCCCTTTCCTTGGGCTTCAACAACAAGTTGGCTCAAGAATTCTTAGAGAACTGTAGTTCCCAGAGTTCCAACTTCCCTCAAAGGTCTCCAGGTACCCTCTAGGCCTTATACCATGGAACCTATCCCCACACTTATCCCTCTAGGTCTCCAACCTTCTCCAAGGCAACCCAAGGAGAAGCATGCACACACTCAGATCCACCGGGGATCGACAGGGTAAGATATGTTGTTTCCAATTAGCATCTTCCCCAAGCTACTCTTTGTATTCAGCATTCCAACTTTAATCAACATCATCTCATCTGCATCACCCACATGAATTTATCATGAGAACACATAAAATAATTCATTTTAGGAACTTGAACTAGTTCAGAAGGGAATTCAACTTTTTCCCCCAAAACATGAAATTCTATTTCATAATTCATCTTGGTTGTTTCCATATTATGAATGCAACCATCCTTGTGATTTTCCACAAGCACCAAACTACATACCATTTTTCCTGTAATGCTTCATCTTGCATACAACCAACAAATTGTCAGTATTTTTTGTACATCATATTCAATTGCAATATGTACAAAATCTTATGCAGTGATCTTAGAATTTCCTGCACCTAGAAATTCAGTCACAATCACCCAACAATTTAATAAACTAGAATGAATTGTCATTCTATGCATATGCATGTTCATAGTAATATATGTAAGTTCAGTACTTCTTTTTCTCAACAAAAAAATTTCATGTAGTCAATGCTCATGTGACTACTTGACTTGCAACTTTCCCGTTGCAATGTCTATCAACTCCTGAATTGTCCTCAGCTTCATGAGTTCACAACATTTTAGTTGTTAGTAACAATTATTTTCATGCAATAATATATATGCATGTATTTACAAAACTCATTCAACTATTGTTTTTAATATACAATTCTATCACTTACTATGCATGAGTGCAATTCTCAATGCATACGTATTCAGTGCACCTTGCAATGAATTACATAATGCTCTTCATCTCAGTCATGTGTCTCACCATCCATAAGTTGGAATTTTGGCCAATTTGTTGACACATTCTCCACACACTTCCTATTGTCTTCCCAATTAATTGGATGTCTTCCTTTTCCACCTGAATACTACACCAATAATATAATTTTGTGGTGCTCATTAGTGTTAGAAAAAAGGTTGGAGTCCAAGTTTTATTTATAGGTAGGAAGATTTTAGTACATGTGTGGCTCAGAACCTTTCCATATCCATACCTTGCCATATCCAACCATGTCCTAGTCTCATACATGACTAGCTTACTGGTGTTCATTCCTATAACAAGTTCTTATATTTTAGTTCTTTGGTTATCACCCCATAACCAAATTAACATGACAATATACTATGTCAGTGTGTGCATTCAGAAGCTAAAAAGATTTGAATTAATACAGGCCTCCAGCCTTTACCACATCCAGTGGTATGCATTCAATAATATAATCACATGATTTTATAAAATAACTCTGGCTGAGGAAATTCTTACCTAAATTTCCTTTCAGCAATTATGCAAAAAGAGTAATAAAAACCCATACCTGCATAACTGCCATTAATCAATTTTATACTACCTTAATTTTTGATGGAAGTGAAAGTTTTCATGCTTCTTTTATCAAACTTATAACCAACACTTTGACTCTCGATTAATTCCCTCCTTATGCAACAACATCACCAACAACACTTGCAAACATGCAAGCATTATTTCCTCTGGATGACCCAACAAGCCATAACATACTTGTCTCCACAGAAATTGCAACAACTTCTTTCCCATGTTCAACTTTTCCTTGTTGATCCTAGAAGTCTTCAATTCTTCCCGGATTCTTGGATCTTCTTGTGCTCTCATTGTAGTCACTATACATGACTATTTTTGTCCTGAGCACTTTATATCCAAATGACTCTTGGCTGCCTTTTCATTTATAGTCCCAAACTAAGTTGATATTAACCTTAAGCTTTCGTTAATTTCCTGGGTCCAACTATCCCAACTCATACTTGGATGAATTAAATTCCAAACCAAGTTGTTTTATAGACTATGGATTCTTCAATATCTAGTTACTCTTCAGGATTGAACTTCTTCAGCCCTTTCCCGACAGAATACTTTAGTACTTGAGGTTTTCTTGTACTCTTCTCTTCCCTTTGCCAACTAGCCTCAAACTTG
The DNA here is from genome assembly GCA_010110895.2 of Picea sitchensis. Taxonomy (NCBI): domain Eukaryota; kingdom Viridiplantae; phylum Streptophyta; class Pinopsida; order Pinales; family Pinaceae; genus Picea; species Picea sitchensis. The sequence goes on along the minus strand of SNQJ01S0220564.1, from coordinate 5,755 downwards.
ACTTGCCTAGGTAATCTTTAGCGTACTGTAAGGATGCACATATGCCTCCTTTTCTAGCTGCATAGAATTAACTGAAAGTACTTCTTTCACCTTAACATCATAGCTTCAAGTGGTACCTCCAACCTATTGAGTTGTCACTCATGGATCTATGTCACTTGATATGGATTCTTGTTAGGTGCCATCTCCTCTACATTCAAAACCATGCATAAAACCATTTTCTTCTTTCTGGTTCCTTATTGATTTCTCTTTAGAAGTCATTCCATTTTTAAATTATTTGACTTGATATCTCCATACTCTTGTGTAAATACCTTCACACCCTTGGAGTGCATCCACAATCCTCTACTATTCTAGTTTTCCTCCCTGGAGTGTTGACATGCATTCCTATTAGTTGGATATCTATCTCATGATTTCTTCTTACATTATCTTAGGATGTTCATGGACTTGACTCCATCCAGGGGTTTCTAATTTGGAGAGTCGAGGAACCAGCTCGACATCCCGGTCAAGAATCTCTGATTCTGGAGCCAAACAACTCTCTAAGTCCTTGATGGTCTCATTATGTAATTAAACACGTACCCTTTTATCTTCCTGGTGCAGGTCTAATGGTACCCACGACCATCCTTTCGCGCTTGTGAAATCTCTAAGTTTGGGCGCTAGCCCCTTTTCTGATAAACCCCTCCTTGAGGTGACCTTGGGAGATAACCTCACATAACCACATAATTGCGGGTGCGACCAAGGGTGGGTTGAAACAAAACTACTTTTTGCCCTCCAATTCATCCTGAGCCTCCCCGTGTCCTTTCTCCAAAACCATGGTCTCGATTGCGGCCCACCCTCAACATTTTAAAGTTCACGCATCTTTGATCCTCTCAATGTGATGGGACCTTTGACCTCATGATCTTGATGGTACTCCTGAACTGACGGCTCTGATCTTCCCCTTTTTAAATCAATGGACGTGATTTTCTTCAGGACTTCAACGCTTTCAAACTCTTCTCCTTTGCATTCTCCCGGAGTCCACGATCTGTTGCCACACGCCCTTCTGGATCTACGATCCAGATTCACTTCAGGTCTCCAGCTCTCCGGGATTCGAGAGTTTCAACTCTCAACTAAAACTCTCGAAGTGTTTTTCCTGAAAAATCTGATCTATTGACATGTACCCCTCCTGGCGATCAATGTACATGACCTACTTCGGGTCTTCGGAGTTCTCAAACATCAACTTTCTCCTTCCTTCGAAGTGTGTGGATTTCTGCCGCGTTTCCCTCTGAATCGGATGGCTAAAATTCACTTCGGATTTTCAGGGTTCAGAAATCTCAACTCTCAATCTTTGCTCCCTCTTGAATCTCACAAAGGTTAACACTTGTGCACTTTACCTTAGATCAGATGACTATCATCCCCTTGCGCTCAGATCCGACGGTTAGAATATGTTCCTTCTCAACGCTTCTCCTCTGCTTCTCTGAATGTTGATCTAACGATCCAAGCTTCTCCCCACAACCAATATGACAGTTGTTGTCGCTCCTCCTCTTGAGATTTTAACTTCTTCCAACTTGGAAGAGTTTTGTATATGTTCAAAGGCATCAACCTTCATTCCTCATGTGAGCTCGACTATCTTGGGTCTCGTCTTTTCTCTTGAAAACGTTATCTCTTCTAAGTTTTTCGATTCTCTCAAACCGATGATACCGAAGGACTCCATTACTCCGTGGATTTTATAAGGGTCTCACAACCATCCATATCGCAACGGTTCAAGGTCTGACGGTCATGATCCGACCAATACCGAGGTGTCCGTCGATCGATGGTTCATAGTAATTGCGAGGCCCCGATGTGATTGCTCTTTATCAGGGAGCTCAACCTCCACAATCTGGAAAATAATTGCCCAGCCTAGTCTAACCAGAGTCATTGATCTTCCAACCCGACAAGATCAATGACGTTAGTGAATTGTGGGCCGCAAACTAGCGCGTCCGCTACTTTCACCTTCGCACTCCACAATGATTCCCAACCGTCGATTAAATCGAGCAACTGGAGTTTGATTCGGTAACTCCAGTGAGTATTTGAATCAATCTGACGACCGGGATGGACTCTCCTCCCGTTAAACAACTCTCATCCATCTCCACTGTCATATTCTTAAGTCATCGGTAGTTTGGGTAACTTGACTATCATCTACCTCCTAGATCTGACAGTCAGGATGTTTCCCCGGCATCCCCAGTTCTAAGGCTCAGAGTTAACTTTGGGACTTCGAAACTTCGGGGATTTTACCTCCCTTACTACGAACTCGTTCAATTGCTGAACTCACGAAGTCTGAATGGATCCAAGGGTTAACTCCCACACTCTTTCCCGTATCCGATGGTCATAATAGACCATGGCTCTTTCCAAACATATTTTCATTCATTCTTCTTCCAAACAAAGGGACCTTCCCTTTCGATACTTCGACCTCGCTACTCTTCCTGAACTTTGAAAGCTCTGAAAGACTTAAGAGCTCTGCGCTCTTTCTCCTAAATTCAACATTTAGAAGGGTCTTCTGCACACTCTCCATATCTGATGGTCGTAATGGTTTTCCCTTTTCTTCCGAACAGATCCCACGGTTCCCATTACTTTGTGGTCCAACACGACTTATGTCATGGTTTTACGATACCACTACTCCTCCTGATCTTCTTAACACGACCAAGGTAATCCTCTTGGCACTCAGGGATGTTTCTGAGTGATCTAAAAATAGAAGGATGACTTTTTATGCTATGCAAGCACCCTCTACTTCATTAAATTAAACTTTACAGGACCTTGCTTCATGTGCTAAAATATGCAAGATAAACTTATGTGTTAAGTTCATGTATCTTCTTGTAAATGCTTATGTGTGAGGAAATGTTCTTTTAGATGGTTAAATATGTACTTTAAATAAATACATAGAAACATAACTTGCAGCAAATAAACCATCAAACTCACAACAATAACAACATGATAAAGGAGTTCACCCCCCTCCGGGCTACATCTCCTTGAGCCTCCATTAATGGACTTGGCTCTCTAGGATTAATTAGTCAAAAGTTATTTTACAATATGCTTCTCAACTTCAATGGAAAAATAGACTGTACCATTGATATCAGAACACATAAAAACCCCAAAAATGACTAATAGAACTCTGAAAACGGATCATGGCTCATCCGGGCATGACCTCTTCTACATGTGGCCATAAGCTTCCCTGAGCTTCTCTTTGGAAACAACACCTGTAAAAGTCCTCTAAAGCCTCTAAAACCTGTCCCAATGTGTTCAGAGCATAACAATTAGCCAAAAATGATTATTCAACCACAGAAAACAAACATAGGTTCACCAAAACATGTCCTCGATCAATGAGGGCTTCAAGCTCCCTAGAGCTTCTTGAAACTTCAATGGTGAAAAACCTGCATAAGAAGTCTTCAAATGGCCTTGATAACAGTGACAATGGATTCAGGACGTCCAAAAACCCCTAGCTGGGATTTTACGACACCTCAATCGGCCAAAAGATGAAGAAGATAGGCCTCCTACCATTTTCCTCCTTCAAGCTTGTTGTCTCTGGTTCGCCAAAATGGATCCTTCCTGAATGAACCTGGCACACACGCTTATTTAAGCGCAAAAACCTGGCACCTGTGCACAACCGAATAACTGTGCAAACTGTAGGACGGTTAGGGCGCCTCCATCCCCTAACCGCCTAGCACCTGGGCACATAGGGGTCCATACGACCAAGCGTTTGGGCAAAATGGCTAAACGGTTTTAAGCCCCTCCCGCGCTCCGATGTTGGTCATATGCAACATAACAAAACCATGGGCTATTCATTTAAAAACCCGTGCACACTTTTGTATTGGAACCATGGTTGTATGGCATATATGTTATAACCACGGGTTGGGGCTAAGCCCCAGCCCGACCCCCGCCCATATATTCAAAAGGTTGATTTTAAATACAATACAAATAGTATTATGGTAAGCAACAAATCATGGGTGTATTGGTCAGCGGACTTTCTTAAAGATTTACAATGGTGGGGGAGGTTCGGGGTTCAAACCCCACGGACCCCATAAACTTTTGAACCAAAACACAAACCAAAAAATGGGGTGCCACGTGGCAGCCCATGACTGGGCCACATGGCAACAAAACATTTGCCCAATAAATGATGCCATGTGTCGTAATGTGATTCATCCAACTGTCAGCCAACTCAGCTCTGCCACATCACCTATGCCACATCAGCATATGGTCAAGCCATGTCACCTCTACCACGTCAGCGTACGGTCATGCCACGTCAGCATCCGTACGGACTGTATGGACTACCCAGTCAGCGTCCTTTTTTTTACTTGGTTGACGATTCAAACAGATCGTGATATCTCTCGTTCCCGACGTCCGTTTGAGATGAAATGAATTGCGTTGGGTTCATGATGACGAGGGATATGCTCTCGTTCGCTTTGAGGCAATTCCGAGAACATTGATTTTTGAGCTAAAATTTGACCCCTGGTCCAGATTTTGATCACACCTTCCCACTGAAAGGCTTTTGGACCCACAAAATCTTATGATCATCTGTCTACTTTTAAGTTCTATCAACTGATTCTACTTGAAAAGTCTTTTGATAATCACCTGGATACTTTGACATGCCTTGCACTGCAACTGGCTATGTCCCTCAACCACTGCTCTCTGGCTACTACTGACCCACTGTTCTCTCTGTGCTTGGAAGACTGCCAACCTTCCCACTGAGAATAAAGTCCCTCTTGCGAACTCTTTGATGTCAACAAAATCAGCTCTCCAATGGCTGCAAAAACTTTCCTACAACATCTTGTCACAAGCCAAGAAAACCATCAATCTTGAAAACAAATTATACAAGACTGGAAAATGATGCCAACAAAATATTTTGTTCTTAAACAAACTGTCGCATCTCGTACTTCATCAAAGTACATGGCGTTTTCCTGCATCTCGATGTACTCAAAATTGACTTACAAGCCAACAAACACCATCAACTAAACACAAGTCGAAAAACACGATCAACACAACATAATCGTTAGACAATCATCGACACCAGTTGAGACTCATTTGAAACATCTCAATCTTCCCAAAATGACAAGTCAACAAACATGATACACAAACATGTTATAATCATGAATCATTCATGATGAACCATCACCAGGTTCATTGCTTACACATACACAAAAACAAATGCATGTGCATGACTCTTCAACTCTCCTTCCAGTACATAAACCCAAAACATGTGGGTACATAAGAGTTGAAATGAAAAATATAAATGGCTGCAACAAGTGAACATCATATCCATCTTTTACATCCTCCTGGCGAATTTATGCAACTT
>SNQJ01S0220563.1:0-15118 GCA_010110895.2 Picea sitchensis | reverse complement strand
TGCTTTCTGTAGTTAGACTATACTCCTACCAACCTTTTACCTTTGGCATATATTTTTCTACAACTCTAAGTTTACTTACCCCGGGTTGACAATTTAATTGAGGGTAGTTTAGTGTCTTTTTTAGTACATATAAATCACCTAACACCAACAAGCCCCCAACACTCACCTGTGACTCATCCCGAGTCACTCTAGTCTGAGCAATTCCACCTCGAATTCCTTGAGATTGGCTTGAGCTGCTTCAACCTGCTATTGTGCCACAACCTCTTGCTCGAAAAACTCCTAGGTGAGTGCGTCATTTAATGGTTCATCGAGGTGCTGCTCTGTTGAATTCACAACCTGCTCCAGCTCTGTTCCTTGGCTCTCAATATCTGTAAATAGATGACACGCCTTATCCTGCACAGGTTGAAGTTGTTGGGTTACTTCCATTACCTTGCTCTGGATCGTATGGATCTGCTACTGGGTGATGTGCTACTCGCGAAACCTCTTCATTCTCTCTACGGGTGAGGGCCTTTAGCTGCGCCTGTAGCTTTTCGGCTTCATGCTTCACCTCCTGGAGCTGCGACTCCAATTTATGAAATTCTGGATTCTCGGTTAGGTTGTCATATATCTGTGCACTTCTACTACTTAACTATTTTCATTCCTCAGTGAGTGATTTTATCCTCTCTATTGTGCTTCTAGCAGTTATTTCTCATTGGTCGCACACTTCTTGCGGGGTACTTGGTATGGTCTGAAGTTCTAATTCCATGATTCTTTGTTGAAGTTGCTGAATAACTTTAGCAAGCTTCATCACTTGGTATTCTAAGGGTTCTTCTGCCTTCTGGTCTAAGCTGGTCACAAAGTGAAATGATCTGTTAACTGCTTCTTCAATCCCTATCTGCTTCATGAGAAACTTCTCTTTCTCTTTTTGGATCTCTGCTCTGTATTCTTCAAATTTTGCTTGGAGAGTGTCCTCTTGTTGCCCAGCTCGACATTGTTCGATGATTTCTTCCTATGCTTTCTTTAAGGCCTGGGTGGCCTATGCTGTTTCTTCTTGTGCTTTCTGAAGGCATAATTTGACTATGTAAACAATATTTCGGAGTTGAACTGGTTCATCTCCCTCTTCTGTTGTTCCTTCTGGCAGGGGCGCAGTGGAGACTGCGCGGCTAGAATGAAGTGCCTGCTGCACTCCTTGGAGCTCGATCTCAATTTTGTTGTACATTGTCTCTTGCTTATTTTCCTACTTTTCTGCTCTCTTTTATATCTTCATTCATATATGCGATGAGGAAATTGAAGTCATATGGAGTGAGCGTGGTATGCAACTTAGTTACGGGTGCTTTTGATTTCTTCCGGGAGGAAGGTTCAGGAGCCGAACCCTTCCTCTTCTTTATGATTTCTACTTCATCTTCTGGTCTTTGTTAGACTTCTTCTAAGTCTTCACCATCACCTCCTTGATCTGGTGTAATGGAAGCCGTCCTCACATATAGGCTATCTATATCCTAGACTTCTTTAACCTTCTTCGTCGTATTTGTTTTCTTTGTCTTACTAGGCCCAGGTGTATCCTGCGCAGCTTCTGGGCTGTTGATGTTGGACATTTCTGCGGGGTCTGCTGAAACAAGGAGGTCCGCTGACCATTATCTCCTCCAAGTCTTCTTCTGTCAGCTTATAATAAGACTGAAACTGTTCCTTGTGCTCATCAGCGTGTGCTATAATATATATGAAATGGTGGTCCGTGCTGAACTTCATCAAAGGTCGAAACTTGTGTAAAGTATTCGGTGTCATGCGAGGCTTGGACTAGATAGCGAGATTCAACTGGGTGTAGTAGGTATGGAAGACGACATTGGATTGCCACTACTTATTCATATCATTTGAGTACCACAGTGTACTGAACTTTGCGACCAGTGGTTCAAAGGGGTCGATGTCTGGGAAGGTTGCACCTTCCGGTATCTCCCATGCAACGAAAGATATAAGTATCAAGAGCCAGCTAAAATGAAATTCATGCCCCTGATCCTTGGATTCTATGCAGTCAATCTCTAGTTGATTCACCAAGTACTTCACCCAGTTCATCTATAGTCCATCTGCACACTTCCCTATGAGGTTGACTACAAAGCCGGATACTTGCGTCGGTTGATTCTTGCAAACTAACTTGCCTGCGATCAACTGACATGCAAGGCGCACTGTGCCACTTTCAATAGAAGCTACCTTGTAGCCTCATGCACCTTTCTCAACATAGCCATAAGCTTCTTTGATATTCTGAGCAAGAGCTCGATCCACGGTCTTTCCAGGATAGTAATCATGGGGATTAGGGCCCTGCATGCTAAGCCTGATGATCCGATTGATCAACACTGGATCAACTGTTATGCGACGGTTTAACCATATGTATCCTCCATGGTAACTTGCCAACAACAACTTCACACAAGAATTCACCTCGTGGTGTCTATCGAAGTGCAGTATCTTCATAACATTGAGCAGACTGGACTGCATGAGGTTCATCATCCATTGCTGAGAGACAATCTTCAAATTCTTTCCCTTGGTTCTGGTTAGGTACTTGTACAGGGAAAGCATGCTGTAAACTTTACGATCCCCCAGGTTGAAGTCACTAAAATTCAATGTTGCAATCTTGTCTTGATCTACACATATTGCGCGTACCCCTTTTAGTAGGTACGCAGTGACTAGAGAGTACTCAAAGTATCTAGGCACACTGTCTCTATTGATCGCACCACTCAGAGGTGGTATGTAAGCAGGTAGAATGGATGGAACCAACTTTGCATTGGCCATATCATATTTATGTTTGGTTCTTCTTTCTGCGCTGGCTCGGGATGTTCCTGCTCAAGCAGTCAACGGGGATGATTTTACTCCTCTCGTCGATGATGCCTGTAAACCTATAGACAACCCTCTCTCCGACATGACTCTTCCGGCTCTGAGGCTAGCGAGTACCTCTCTTACAGATTCTTTAGCTGCGCTAAATTCATTGGAAATATATGCTCAAGATCAATATCTCAGGTTATCAGAGTAACGTAGGTACTGTAATAGGGTAGAGAGTAAGAGTGAAGTAATCACTGTTCACAATTCGTGTAGTCTGTGGACTCAAATTCACAATTAGAAAAAGTGTCTTCCATGCATGGCGCAATGGAATAAGTAAGTAAATCTGTAATGGATATTTTGTAATGGATATGGGGCTTCATTAACTCTTGTTCTGTCTGTTATGGCGCAGTATAACGGTCTGGTGATGAGTCATCAATGCTTTTCAATCCGTTCGGAGCGACAGTCGAACAGGTATATCGGCTTCCAACGACTATAGTGCTTCGCCATGGCGAAGTGACCCATGTCGCTGTTCTGATATCCCGATGAAGCTCCAATTTTGCAAGTTTTCTTTTTGAGAGGTTCCCTCTGGAACCCTCTGTATCCTGTTGATATTAGCTCTCTTTTTACTTAGCTTCCTAGCCTTCTTCCCTGTGAGCTTCATCTCAGTATTTCTTTTCCCGTTCTGATTTTATTTGGGCATAGTCACTTCGTGATACTGAGGTTCTCTCCCAAGACTCAGGGGTATTACTTCGTCTATATCTAATACAGATACTCCAATATTCTGTGAGTCCCCTAATGCTTTTGCAGCTTTGACATTTGGTCTTCTAGTGTCAAATAACTTTGATTTGTTCTCCTGTTCTTCAATCAACTACATGATCCTTCTGGTCATGAAATATTTTAACTCTTGTCTCTGCTACTCTAAAACCTTTTCTTCTTCCTTCTTCCTGTCTTGATCTCTTTCAATTCAAGGTTTTCCAAGTAACATAGTAAATGGGGCGTTGTCCTCAATAAATTTGATAATCTCAAAATCTTCCTCAGTCTAAGTTCCATTGACATTCATAGATATCTAAGTGATCCTTCCACATAGGTTTACCCATTTCCCTCTGAATAAACCTATTCCTCTTAGTGAATGGATCATAGAAGGACTTCCTATAGCTTCCCAAGTTCTCTCTGTCATAACATTCACCTGTGTTTCCTCATCCAGAACATAGTCAATGTCGAAGTCTCCTATTCTTACCTCGATGCATTCTTTTTCGTTAATGACCTCTGATAATCTAACATGTCAGTGGTCATTCAAGGTTTCTTTCATTTGTATCAATACCTTCTCTGATTCTTGCTGGGGTTCTACTATTTCTGGATCTGCCTTAGGGTTTCCTTCATTCAGATTCATTCTTTCAATCTTGGAAATCATTCTAGGACAATTGTTGGCACAGGGGAAGACCCAGGGTTCAACGCTCAAGAGCGCACAAACAAAGACCTAACTACCGACCCTTTCGGCAACACCTGTGAAGCAGATGAAGTCTCACCCGAGGTAGAGGCATGGGTGGTTGTAGGACTCAGGTGTTTGCAACCTTAGTTGGGACATAGATCTGTGATTATCTTTCTTACAACTCACTTAGAATCAATTATTTCCTAACATACATTCATTAATACACTTTGCAGAAAGCACAGAGCACTGCAGTAATTACTCAGATCTAGCACTTAGCAATGATAAATAAGTTATACTCAATAGATTAAGCACTTAGCATCTTATGTATCACATCTAGCATGCATTCATATCCCATAAGCACAAAGAATCAATAAATCTATCTAAACATATCAGAGCACTTAGCAAGAGAGAGACAAACACATCAGAACAGTACACTAAGTTACCGTGGTTCATCCCCACCCTGGGGCTACATCCAGAAAGTCTTGTTTATATTATATTGGTCAAGCAGTTACAACACAAAGCTTCAATGACCCTTACCCTGCATAGGACAAGAGATATGTGCAGCTTGCTAGATCCTCTTTCCCCGGGTAGATCCAATCACTAAGCCTTCTCACACTTTGTGCACTCAACACTATTACAACACTCACAGAGTACAACACACACAGAGTACAACACACATAGAGCTCTTACAGTCACACAGACTTCTCATCACATAGATCCAACTTATGCACTAAGCCATCGACTAGACAGGGCCTCTTCTTACATGGCCTAGACCTCTATTTATACATAGAAAAAGGACTAAACAATGGCTGACATCCCTTTCCCATTACAATATTCCCAAAAAAACCCAAAAAGGTTCCACAAAAGGTGGTGAGATCCTGCGATCTTCGCTTCGCTATGCGCTCCGTCTTCGATGGGCAGTTGAAGTACCAAACGATCAACTATGACCAAGTTTTCCTCAAAACTTGGTCGAGGGCCAACAAGCCCCCAACACTCACATGTGACTCATCCCAAGTCACTCTTCTCTAGGTAACTATGCCTTGAAGGCCTCAAGCTTCACTCGAGTTGCTTTGACCTGTTGCTTTGCTACTGCTTCTTGCTCGGAAAACTCCTAAATGATTGCGTTACTAACTGGTCCTTCTAAGCGTTGCTCTGCTGTGTTCATGACCTGTTCCAGGTATGTCCCTTGGATCTCAATCTCTAAGAATAGTTGACATGCCCTATCCTGCAAAGGTTGAAGTTGTTGCATCACTTCCATGACCTTACTTTGGATCATATGAATCTGCTGCTACATGATGCCCTATTCGTGGGACCTCTTCATTTTCTCTATGGCCGGTAGGGCCTTTAGTTGTACCTGTAACTTATTGGCTTGGTACTTCGCCTCATGGAGTTGTGACTCCAATTTATGCAATTCAGGGTTCTCAGATAGGTTCTCATGTATCTGCGCACTTCTACTACTTAATTGCTTACATTCTTCAGTGAGTGCCTTAATCCTTTCTACTGTACTTCGGGCATTCACTTCTCGTTGCTCACGTTCTTCTTGCGGAATACTCAATATAGCTTGGAGCTCTAGTTCTACTACTCTTTGTTGCAGTTGCTAAATGACTTCAACAAGCTTTGTTACTTGGCATTCTATGGGTTCTTCTACCTTATGTTCTAAGCCATTCATAGAGAGAAATGCTCTGTTGACTGCTTCTTCGATCCCGATTTTCTTCGCGAGAAGTTTCTCCTTCTCCTTTTGGATCTTTGTGCATTATTTATCAAACTTCTCTAGGATGGCCTCCTTCTCTTGCTGTGCAGCTTGGCGCTGCTCTATGATTTCCTCATGTGTGTGCTTTAGGGCCTGGGTGGCCTGCGTTGTTACTTCTTCTACTTTTCTAAGGCATACTTCGACTAGGTCGACAATCCTGTGAAGTTGAACTGACTCGTCTTCTGCTTCGAGTGTTCCTTCTAGCATAGGCACAATGGAGACTGCGCGGTTAGATCAGAGGGCTCGTTGTACTCCTTGGATCTCAGTTTCAATTCTGTTGTACATCATTTCTTGCTTGGCCTCCTTCTTTTCTATGATCTCTTCTATAGCTTCATTCAAAGTTGCGAGGAGAAAGCTGAAGTCATATGGATTGAGCGTGGTCTTCATCTTGGTCATGGTTGCTTTGGCTTTCTTCTTAATGGAAGACTTCGAGGGTGATCCTTTTCTTTTATTTAGAACTTTGACTTCATCTTTTGGTTGTTGTTCAGGTCTTCGTCGTTACCTTCTTCATCTGGTGTGACAAAATCTGTCCTTACAGCGCGACTATCCACATCTTGAACGTCTTCAGTTTTCTTCGTCTCCTTTGTCTTCTATGTCTTACTAGGCCCAGGTGTGTCCTGCGCAGCTTCTGGGCTACTGATATCTGAAATATCCACTAGATTTGCTGCAACGAGGAGGTCCGCCGGCCATTCCTTGGTGATCTCTTCAAGGTCTTCTTCTGTCAGTTTATAATAGGACTGCATCTATTCCCGATGCTCATTAGTGCGTGGAGTTAGGTATATGAAGTGGCGGTTCGCGCTGAACTTCATTAAGGGTCTGAATCCATGGAGTGTGTTTGGAGTAATGCGAGGTGTGGCTTGTATTGCGGTCTTCAACTGGATGTAGTATCTATGAAAGAGGGCATTTGATTGCCATTGCCTGCTCATATCTGCCGTGTACCATAATGTACTGAACTTCGTAGACAATGGTTCAAATAGTAGGGTTTCAGGAAAAATGACATCCTCCGACATTTTCCATGCTATGAAGGCGATCAGGATGAGAATCCATCTAAAGTGGAACTCATATCCTTGGTCTTGTGCTTCTCTACAATCCAATTCAAGTTGATACGCCAAGTACTTCGACCAATTCATTTGGACTCCTTCTACACATTTTACTGCGAGATCAATTACAAACCCAGATACTTGCATCAATCTGTTCTTGCGGACTAAATTTCCTGCAATCATATGACAGGCGAGGCGCACTGCACCACTGTCAATAGAGGTTACCTTATAACCTCACGCACCTTTTCAACATTTCCATAGGCCTCTTTAATCTTCTGTGAAAGAGAGCGATCCACAATCTTTCCAGGGTAATAGTATTGTGGGTCAGGGCCCTGCATGCTCAGCCCGATGATCTGATTGATCAGCGTCGGATCAATCATTATATGCCGGTTCAACTAGAGATATCCTCCATGGTATCTCGCTAGTAGAAATTTTATGTAAGCGTTCACCTCCTGGTGCCTGCCAAAGTGTAGAATCTTCATTACATTAAGTAAGATGGACTGTGCGAGGTTCATCATCCATTTTTGAGGGATGATCTTGGAATTATTCCCCTTTGTCATTGTCAGATACTTGTGCGGGGCAAGCATACTGTGCGGGGCAAGCATACTTGGTCTGCTCAGTGCGAACTGCGCGCACACCCTTCGGTAGGTATGCAATGATCATAGGATAGTTGTAATCTTGGGGCACACTGTCACGGTTGATTTCACCTTTCAGAGGAGGTATGTAAGAGGGAAAGATACTTGGGATCAACTTAGCGTTCGTGATGTCATCTCTATGTTTAGTATGTTTCTCGGCGATCTATCGAGATGGTCCAGCTTGAGCAGTGGATGGAGAAGCTACTACTCCTCTTGATGACGAGGCTTGACTCCGGTGGAAATTCCTCTTTCTGACATAACTCTTTCGATTCTTAAGCTAGCGAGTACTTCTCTCACTGATTCTTCTGCTGCGCTAAGCTCGTTGGACATGTAAGCTCGGGATCACTTTCTTAGGTTGTTGATGAGATGAAGGTACTGTAATTGAGTAGAGAGAAAGGTGGGGTAGTCGCTATTTCACAATGCGGGTATTTTGTGAGCTCAAGATCTCAATTGGGAAAAGTGTCTTCCGGGAATGGTGCAACGGGATAAGTAAGTAAAACTGTAACAGACTGCTTACAATGGATAGGAGGGTCCATTAACTCTTGATCTGTATGTTATGGCATAGTCTAATGGTAAGGTAACATGTCATAACTTTATTTCGAGCTTTTCGGGCCATCAACGGAACGGGTATATCGTTGTCTAACGACTATATTACTTTGACATGACGAAGTGCCATATGTCGTTGTTCTGCTATCCCGACGAAGCTCAAATTTTGCATGTTTTCCTTCTGTGGGGTTTCTTCTAGAACGTTCTATAATTTCTCCAACTTCGATTTCTTCTTCATGAGTTTTCTAGCCTTTTTCCCAGTGAGCTTTGTCTCAGTCATCCTTTTTTCATTCTGATTCTTTTATCTTGGCATGGTAACTTCATAGTGCTGAGATTCTTTCTTCAGATCCACGGGTATTACTTGTCCAACATATTTTTTGATCCTCTGTGGTTCTTCTAGCGTTCTGTCAACTTCATCATCCAATTTCCCGGGGTCAAGAACCCTTGATCTGTTCTCCCGTTCTTCAATCAACTGCGTGCTCCTTCTAGTCAAGAAGTCTCTTAACTGTTGTCTCTGTTGTTCTAGGTGCTTTTCTGCTTCCTATTTTCTGGCTTGGTCTTTCTCAATCCAAGGTTTACCAAGTAACATAGTAAATGGGGTGTTGTCCTCTACGAACTTAACAATCTCAAAATCTTCTTCTGTCAAAGCTCCATGAGCATTCATAGATGTCTGAGTGAGCTTTCCACATAGGTTTACCAACTTTCCTCTGAATAACCCTATTCCTCCTAATGAAGGGGTCATGTCAGGTCTTCCTATAGCTTTCCAAGTTCCTTCTATCATAATGTTCACCTTGTGTCTTCATCCAAAACACAGTCAATATTGAATTCTCCTATTCTCATTTTGATCTGTTATTTCTTCTTGGAGATCTCTGATAGCCTAACATGTTGGTGGTCGTTCAAGGTATCTCTCATCTGTAGCAATATCTTTTCTGATTCTTTCTGGGTTTCTTCTATAATCTTAGTTTCTTGATCTCCTGCTTGCTCTATATTCATCTTTTCGAGTCTAGCAATCATTCTAGGGCAATCCAATACTTCATGGTCCATAGCCTTACAAAAAAGATAACTGGGTCTTTGCCCAGGGAATTCCTTAGCAAGATGTCCGGGCCTTCTACAATTGTAACAAAGAGTTAATCCTCTCTTTCGCATAGGGGAAGACCCAGGGTTCAACACTCAAGAGCGCACCAACAAAGCCCTAACTATTGGCCCTTTCGGCAACACCTACGAAGCAGATGAAGTCCCACCCAAGGTAGAGGCAGGGGTGGCTGCAAGACTCAGGTGTTTGCAACCTTAGCTGGGACACAGATATGTGATTATCTTTCTTACAATGCACTTAGCATAAGTTATTTCCTAACATACATTCATTAATACACTTCACAGAAAGCACAGAGCACCGCAATAATAACTCAGATCTAGCACTTAGCAATGATAAATAGGTTATACTCAATATATTAAGCACTTATCATCTTATGTATCAAATCTAGCATGCATTCATATCCCATAAGAACAAAGCATCAATAAATCTATCTAAACATATCAGAGCACTTAGAAAGAGAGAGACAAACACATCAACACAGTGCACCGAGTTACCGTGGTTTACCCCCACCTTGGGGCTATGTCCACAAAGTCTTCTTTATATTATCTTGGTCAAGCAGTTACAACACAGAGCTTCAATGACCCTTACCCTGCACAGGAAAAGAGATCTGTGCAGCTCGCTAGATCCTCTTTCCCCGGGTAGATCCAAGCACTAATACTTCTCACACTCTGTGCACTCAACACTATTACAACACACACATAATATAGCATGCACAAAGATCTTATAGTCACACATACTTCTAATCACATAGATCCAACTTATGTACTAATCTGTCGACTAGACATGGCCTCTTATTACATGGCCTAGACCTCTATTTATACAGAGAAAAAGGCCTAAACAATGGTCAACATCCCTTTCTCGTTACAATATTCCAAAAAAAACCCAAAAAAGTTCCACAAAAGGCAGTGAGATCCCACGATCTTCGCTTCTCTATGCGCTCTGTATTCGACAGGTAGTTGAAGTACCAAACGGTTAACTATGAGCAAGTATTCCTCAAAACTTGGTTGAGGGCCAACAACAATCCAATACCTCATGGTCCATAGCTTGAAAACAGAGACAACTAGGTCTTCCACCAGGACATTCCTTAGCTAGATGCCCCGGTCTTCTGCAATTGTAACATAGGTTTAAACGTCTCTTCCTTTTAAATGATCCCCAACTTCTTTTATACTGCGGACTAGGATCATAGTAGCTAGTCTGCAACAAATTCTTTCTAGGGTCCTACATCCATTGGTTAGTCTAAACATTCTTTCTATGCATAGGTATAACATATCTATCATTATTCTTATCAGATCTACTCATATCAAACTTTATTTTATCTATTAATGCCCTAGTTTTCAAGCTAGGACTAAATCTATCAAACATACCTAGATTCATATTCTAGAAACAAAAAATTTCACTTATCTTACCTCTACATAGCACAAAGATTTCATATCTATTTTTTTTTCTACTATTCTTACCTTTATCAGAGCACAAAGCTTACAGATCTTACCTCTTTTCTTCAGAAACTTCCACTTTTACTTTTATTAGAGCACAAAGCGTTCAAATATCGCTTCTTTTCTTCAGATTTGGCCTTCTCTTTTCAGCACAGAGATTTTCAGATCAAGTAAAATATTGCACACTAGGGCACATATCCACGCACATAGATTTTCATATCAAGTAAAATACTGCACACTAGGGAAAAAATCCACGCACAGATCTTCCATAGTTTCAGGACGAATCTTTGCACAAAGCTTCTTCTACCTTAGTTCCTAGCAATCACAATTTCGGTCCCGACAACGGGACCATTTGTTGGCACAGGGGCAGACCTGGGGTTCAATGCTACAACAATGCACAAACAAAACCCTAAATACCAGCCCTTTCGACAACACCTGCAAAGAAGATGAAGTCTCACCTGAGGTAGAGGCAAGGGTGGTTGCAAGACTCAGGTGTCTGCAACCTTAGCTGGGAGATAGATCCGTGATTATATCGCTTACAAATCACTTAGCATATGTCATTAATCAATATTCCACTTATATCTACTTCTCTGACATAACAGATTATCACAACATTCACTTAGGTCTAGGTTATTTTATCACTTAGCAACAACAAGACAGATCAGATCTGGTAGACCAAGCACTTAGCATGTTCATACACATCGGATTTAACATTCATATACATCTCTAGCACTAACCATAAGCAAGTCTATTAGCAATACAAAACATCTAAGAATAAGCACAAAGCTAAAAAAACAGTGTTTACGTGGTTCACCCCCACCCTGGGGCTACGTCCACCAACTCTTCTTCTTTATTAGCTTCAGTCAATCCGGTTATAACACAGAGTTATCAAAATCCTACTCTGCATAGGACAAGAGATCTGCATGCACCTCGCCAGATCCTCCTTCCTCGAGTAGATCTAGCACAAAGCCTCCTTACAATCTGTGCACTCAACACTTGCAACACTTGCACTCAGCTATGCAAGTCAATCACATAGATCAATTCTAGCACTAAGCCCTTGGATAATCTTCTCGTCTACTTACATCGCCTAGATATCTATTTATACATTACAAAAGTGGGCCTAAGCATGGGTAAACCCATGGGCCGACATCCCTTTCCCATTACATATTCCCAAAAACACAAAAAGGACCCAAAGTGGGCCAAGATCTCATAATATTTGCTTCATCTTGCACGCCTCCTTCGACAGGCTGTCGAAGTCCCAAAAATGGTCAAATTTGACCAAGTATTCCTCAAAACTTGGTCAAGGGCCAACACAACCTATGCTATAAAACAGGAAAATGTTGGTGACTAATCCAACCAAGATTCAAACTGATTTGATTCTCTTTTGCTGCGCAACTCCTATTTTTCCATGTGTCTTTTAGGAGCATGTCGTTGTCCTCATAATTCCAGCTACTGCTTCTACAATTTTCTCCATCATCATCCATCCAAAAAGTTGTTGGCCTGACCTTCCTGGATCCCTGGTGTCTGCTGGTAGCTTCTTTAGGTAGCATCCTGAGTAGCGTATTTCACAACTGGACAAGTAAAAAGGGTAGCGCATTTAGGTAGCTCCACTGTTTTGCATATGTGTGTAAACCTTTGTTATGTGTGACATATTAGGTAGCGCCTTTACGGAGTGCCCCTATGCTATGCCTGTATGCAGACTCTTTTCTCTACCAAATATTAGGTAGCGCCTTTACGTAGCGCCACTTTGCCGCATCTGTGTACAGGTTCATTCTTTGCCATATATTAGGTAGCGCCACTTATTATGCATTTGTGTGTAGGTTTAGGTAGCATTGTCAAAATTCAACGCCTTCAATCTTGAATGTGTGCAGAGCAATTGGTGGTCTTTCATAATATCAAACTATTACATTTCAAAATTACTCACTTCGATAGTTCGCAAGTGTCGTCATTACAAGTGTTGTAAGTGTCGCATCTTGACTATAAGTGTTGCAAGTGTCACAAACATCATACTACCATCTTGCCTATGTCGTGCCTCTAACAACATCATAAAGACACTTAAGACACATCAAAGACTAGTTTTGAAGAAGAGAGATCACTTGACAGGGAGTACAAACCTTTTGCCACTGAAAGAACCACTAAAAAATGGATTTTGGAGAGGAGCGCTCCCCTACCCACTGTCAGGGAGTGCTGGCACTCCCTGAGCCTCTTTTGGGGAGTGTTTGAGTGCCCTGTGCACCCTTTTGGGGGAGCGCTACCCTTTTCTGAGCAAGTTTCAGGTTTGTTGAGACAAATCAGGGAAGAATCCCTCAATTCTTGAAGGTGGTTGGATTCAAATAGATGGTCAAGGCATGATCTTAGGGAAGATCCTCAAATAAAGGAGAGGAATCCTCAAATTATCCCAAATATCTCTCAAGTGGTTGGACCTCTCCAAGGTTATATAAGGAGGCCTCCTCATGGTGAAAGGGGGGATAAAGACTAGAGATTGATACCAAAATTATGATCCTGTAAGTGGTATGACCAAAAGGGGATAGAGATTGAGAATTACATCAAACTTATGATCTCATGAGTAGATGTCATCAAAGCAATCAGTGGATATTATTTGAGCAAAGGGGTTGGACAAGGAGAACTGGAAGAAGTTGTTGCACCTTCATCCAAAGGATTGTAAGTACTTTTACTTGTTCTCATTAATAATCAATGCTTGGCCTGTTTCTTTCAAACTTATGCTTGTTTCACATGGGTTTGTCTGTAGTATATGGATCTATGTTTGAGCTAATCTCATTAGAGTAGGAAGTCTTTTGTACCTTTGTTTATTTTACAAGACCTATCAGATAGCTCAGGATCGAAGCTCAGCCAAGACTTTGCAAGGACAAACGTCGCTAATAAGGTACACATCTTTCTCCCTCTCTTTCATTTATTAGCTTGATTAGATCTAAAATAAAGTCAATGTCCATGTTAATCACTTTCCTGTCTTGGCCTTAGGAGTCTAGAGACCAAGAGGGAATCCACTTGTTTGCAGGGGGATTCACCTACAACAGAAATTGGCGACTCCACTGGGGAGGAGCTCTGATTTTTGTTTCCTTTCCCAGATCTTGCTTTGGCCCTTTGCCCACTCATTTGACCCTCTCCATACTGTCTTTTTGATTCTTAATTTTGTTTGATTGCCTCTTTATTTCATCTTGATCACCCTGATTGACTGGATTTCCTTGATTTTTTGAGTTTCTGGGCATTTTTCTGAGCTTTTGAAGAAGAGCGCTCCTCTGCCCTTGTTATCAAAGCGTTAACACTCCATGTTGGTCTTACATAGAGTGTTAGAGTTCTCTGTTACCCCTTACACCAGAGTGCTACCCCATTTTCAGTGAAAAATCCTCTAGTTTTTCAGTTTCTGAGTTCAGTTTTTGCCTTTTGCATTTGCTCAGGGTCTCATACTCTTAGTCTATCTTGATATTGGCCTTCAACAACCTGTTTTCTAAGGATTGATCTCTTCTTGTTTTGGAATTTGACATTTTCTTTCCTTGTCTTGAAGTCACTCTTTATCTTTGCTGACCTAGAGTTAACTTTCTTTTTTCCTCTCCTTTATCTGACCGAGTGGAAGCTTTTGTGAGGAAATCCAAAGGTCTGTGAACCTTTCCGTTTGATCTTTGAGGTCAGTTTTCCAACATTTCTCTTTTGTTTGAGGTTTTTTTTTGGTTATTGTTTGCAAATTTGGTTATATTTGTCCTTCTTGTCTATTTCACAACGAGAGTGTATTTTTTTTTTTGTGTGAGGTTTGCTTTTGATTGTTTAATCCTGAAGTCTGATTAACATTAGAAGTTTTACATCTGATTATCATTCACATATAAGAAAAAGGACAGATTTTAGTGATTGGTTTGGATATTAGAAGGCATTTATGAAATTTTTAGCATTGCATTGGATTTGATTGAGAAACAGTTGTATGAGGACATTGCATATTAGTGTTTGATAGTGAAAATAACTTTTTCTCTTTCCCTTAAATAAGCATTCATCGAAAGAAACAATTGCTTATCATTTTCTCGTTAAGTTTTGGGAATTGAGTCATCATACCATCAATTTCATTGTCATACACCATTTGAGTAAAGAAAAACTGTAAAATCATTGCTAATTAAAATTTATCTAGAACATTTTTGTTTCTAGGATCTTCCACCAACATTAGAATAGGATTAGCACTTTGGATTAGGCTGTGAGTAAAAATCTACAAAGTTTTTCAAAATAAACATTAGCATCCTGAGAGAGGGAGAGTCAAATCCAATTGTCGTATAGGTTTTCTGGGATCCCCCTCTCACACAGGGGTTACACACGAGGTCGCATTCAGGTGAGTTACATATATTATCCCTCTGTGTTTCAACTGTTTGTAGTGGTCGGATCATATATTGGGGGTCACTTGAAGGTATACCCA
>SNQJ01S0220562.1:0-15119 GCA_010110895.2 Picea sitchensis | reverse complement strand
GAGAACAATGGGGGAGAGAGAGGCAAGGGAATATGGACACAAGGAGAGAGGGGAAGAGGGGGAATATAGAGAAAGAGAGGAGGGAGAGAGTGAGCGAGGGATAGGGAGAGTGAGGTTGGAGAGAAAGTGAGGAAGATAGAGGGAGGGAGAGAGAGGGGCTCAGAGGAGAGAGAGAGAGAGAGAGAGAATTGATTTTTGTTAACAAGAACGTGCGTGCATTCTTATTGCTAATAACGCTCGTGCGCGCTCCTAAAGTGTGTGCACGTTATTTGAATTTAATTTTTTTTTAGGGCGAGAGTGACAACTCTAGCATACATTTTTGTTGAATTGGTTGCCTCAGATTTAGGTTTAGGATGACAAACCTATTGGTTTAGTTTGCATATACATAAAACCTCCATTTTTACGAATTCCTCTCCATATCTATGTTTTTGAAATTATTTTTCTTTAGGCTACACAATTCAGTTATTGACGAAACTACAGACACATGTAGAGTTGGTTGTGCAGATTCCAAATACACAATTTTTTTTTAATTAATAATGTTTACTATTTTTAATCTATTTTTTTCTTGACATATATCAAAATCCTAGAATACATACCTCTTTTATTTCTGCTATAACTTTTTGTCGACTTAACCATTTATTGAATGAGTTATATGTAGCAATAGAGGATACCGATATATAGAATCTAAAACAAAACCAAAAAAAAAATGGTTTGATCATGTTAAGTCCCTCTTAGCCCACACGAACAAAAGACGTTGTAATTTTAGGGATATGTTGACTTTGATAATTTAAAAAAATATAAAATTAATATTATAAATTTCCAAAAAAATACACAACACAAGAAAAACGGGTTCTCTACAAGCATACAAGTTTTTGGAATGAAATTTCATCGTTAGGGTACTCAAATCCTACATGAAAAAAAAACATATACCTTATATTTTGTTGAAAAAATAAGATACCACTATTAGAAAAAATCAAATTTGGCATAGTTATTCACAATTTCTATGAATAAAATTTGTATATTCGGAAAGCTAATTCAATTTCCTCTGTTTCATATTCTTACACCATATTCAAATTCATTGTAAAATTACCTTGAATAATCCCTCCAAGTTACCATATTGTTGTTTTTCCAGGTTTTCATTGCCACTAATGCGTCATGAGAGACCATCATTAGCTTGGACTCACCCTTATCTTTGGAAAAAAAAATTAAAAGGGCGTATTTGGGCTTTATACCTCCAGATTTGATTGAAATGGACATATCTTGGGAAAACGAAAACATTTTCGAGTGAAATGAAAAACGTTCCTAATTGAAACGAGTGCTCTAGATGTAATGGAAAAGTCCTCTTAGCCCATAAATGTATGAAAATGGAAGAAACTAGAGATGCAACAACACAACTTCATGATTTCGATCTACACTAAGAGAGGGTATTCAAATGCACTCTTATACCATGTTCGAAAACACAAGTATTCCAACGGAGGATGAACGCCTTCGGTAACCACTCACACAACTAGATCAAATATCAACACACCGATGTTTTCACGTGGTAAAACCCTACGGGGAGACATCCACGACCCCAACCAATGTGACCACTTTGAGTAATTTATTAATGCAAAAGAAAAATATTGCAAAGAGACTTACAAGAGAGTTTCCCACAATCAATCATCGACAAATGACCCTCAATGCTCTTTAAATAGAGATCATGGACCAATCAAGTGCTAAGCCACAAATCAATGTAGCTATTAAGATTGAGGAGAATATGATTTGTCATATCACTCTATGTCGGGAATATATCGTGACCGTCATATTTCCTAACTTCAAATGCATACTAATGCATACTAAAGAAACATACTAAGAAATACACTTTTACCTAACGACACATTAGACCAAGTTGATCTTAACTAACTCTTAAATGTCTAAGTATCCTAACAAAAGCATGATGACTAAGATATTCCCAATGAAAAGGCCAAAAACCTTACAAATTGGATATGTGTTCAGCATGGAATATGAAACCAAGGACTTTATGTGTTTAACTTACCTCTATAGAATATGAAACCAAGGTCTTTATGTGTTTAACTTACCTTTATAGAATGTGTGCCTTGTGGGGCCAAGTAGGTTGACTTTTGGGAAGTTAGTTTACTTATTATATATGTATATGTATTTTATATTATTTATATTCATTGCATAGGAATAGAGTTTGGATTAAGATAAGAGCTTTGATGATAATACAAGGTATGGAGGTACCAGACATACAAAAGAGAATGGTCACATTTATGTGAGGCTTTAGAACCTAGGACATACTTAAGGATATGCTCATGGTGTTATCAAGTTAGGACATAGTCAAGCCGACGAAGCCTTAATTTATAGAATCATAATCTCTTGCATGGACTTGGAAAAGCATGTATTTAAGAGAATGGATTATCCAAGGATACATGGAGAAAATCATGGAGGGTTAAAACCATTGATAAGTATATAAGGTCAAGCTGTGATGAAATAGGAGCTTTTGCACCAATAAAAATATGTTAGAGAAGAAGATAGTCATGTCTTGTATATAAAGGGAATTGAGAGAGAATTCCATGTTTCTAGGTTTAGAATGTCCACAAAGGTCCAAATGCCTTCCTTTACTTGCATTTTCTTTTTTAGAATCTTCTTTAATTCTTCCCTGCAATAAGGTTTTTTGTGTTTTAAAACTGTTAATTTTTTAAAATTCTTCACCAAGGAATAACCATACAAAAAAATGTGAATATTGGAGAATAGGAAAAACACACAGAAAAGAAAAATAAAATATATATATATATATAAAATAGATTAAAAACCAAAATTCTTAGATTATAATGAGTAAACAAAGAATGAATACAAAAATGAATACAAAAATCTTAATATTGTTTGAAATATATTCTAGTTAAATAAAGATATTTAAATATCTATTTGATAAGTGAAACATAAAATTTTAAATTTTGAGATTATTATAATTTATTTTTTTAAATATTATTTAAATTTTGATTTTGAGATTATTATAAAAAAAAAAATTAATATTTAAAATTAATAAAAGATAGGAAAAACTAAATAATTATTCCCTAAACTAATAAACAATTCACCATAAATTATAACAAAAGTATGGTGATCTTGGAAAGCTTCTCTTAATGCTTTTCTAGCAGAGAAACAAAATTGTAAAGAATCACAAGTAATCACTTACCTGTTAAGGTCTGATAGACCAATTAGATTTTAATGGACGTTAATCATCATCATCATCATAATAATAATGTTACCACTTTATGAAATTCCATACTATATCTAATTATAACATCAAACTTCATAATTGAAAACAAATTTTGATTCCATCAAAACATTTCAAATATATTTTGAATAGAAAAACCATGTATTTGAAACATGAAATATGAAACCAACGGAAAAACCATATAGCTCAGCTTTATGGTTCAAATCCAGGAAACATAGTGAGTTGCAGCTCAGCTCTATGGTTCAAAGACAAGAAACACTGCTCATTTATGTTCTGAGTATATTAGTCCAACACCCTTTGAGGAAGAATATTCTACCTCAAGAAAACATGTACACATTGTACTGATCATGCAACCCCAGACTTGGCTACAAAACAATAGTACTGATCATGCAACCCCAGACTTGACTACAAAAGTATAGATATAGAGAGAGTGACCTTTTTGGGCCAGCCTGATGTTAATGCTCTCCTTCTCCTCGTAAGTTCTGTGAGCACCTCGACCTATTTTGAATTTCTTTGTATCCCATCGAATGCCATCGATTCCTTTCCTCCCGCTGCAGCCGTTGGATAAAATTTTCATTACACTCCTCCCATTATTCTCCCAATGGCGAAAGTCTGGAGCCTCCCACCGATGACAGAGTGAATCTAGAGGACACCAGAACTGTTCAAAACCATTCCATTCAGACACATGTAAAGCCCTCTTGCTCTCATCATTTAGCTTAGCCTTGTGGAAGCTCACTTGAGAACTAGTATAACTCTCTTTAACTTTAATATGATAGATATTAAAATCCATGATGGGTTGTTCACAACGTCTCTCATCTTTCTTGAACATGAATATATATTGGGGAGTTTTGTCCCATGAGTATCTGCCCTCTAGAGTATATTGTCACTGCTCACATCTCTGATATAAGTATTTTACAGACTTAATATGACCTCTTAGGGGTATATTGACCTCAATCTTCACATAAAATGGAGTATTCTTCTCTGCATCATTGAAGCTCTGTATTAGAGGTCCGATAACATGTTGGCATTGCCATTGATGCCATTCAGAATTTTTTTTCCATCCAATGTCCACACAGAAAAAGAGCCTTGCTCTATGTATCGACCCCAGCTTCTCAATATCAACTTAATGCAAATACCATTCTCAGTGCTAAAAGATGAACAACTGTACAGATACTTGGCAGCTTCTATTGGGTATTTGGAAACCCTGTATTGCAAAGATGGAAGATTCTTCCAACTACACATGGTTCCTTCACTCAGATCAAGCATGCTCACATTGTATATCGTTTTGGCATATTCTATTCTAATTATGGTGAAGGAAAATATACGATCATAATTATCATCCAACAAAAACTCTACATGTCTGTGCAAATTTTCAGGTATTGTCGGTATTGGAAACCTCCAGAGAAAACGGTGATAATTGTAAACCCAGAGACCAAGGTAACTATTTGAGTATTTCCTGCTTGGAATACAGTATATAACAAGGGAGTTGGAGAGGATATGCCGGTCGACACTGGCATACGATGGAAAATGATGTGTGAGGGCATCTGCCCAGGTTCGATTCAGCGTCCTTAAGAGTGGCAAATTACACCACGGCAATCGCATTAGGACTTCACCAAGAACAACATCTTCCACAAGCCCATGTATTAAAGGATCTGAAAAGAGAAAAACATAAATTAAATACAGTCTCAACCACAGCCTCATACATATAAAAACACACATACCTGTAATGACGTCATTGGAAGTAAAAACAACATACCTGTAATGATGTCATTGGAAGTGGTAGGCGATTCCTCTAAAGGAGCTCCTACTCTCTCATCCTTTTTCTCCTCTGCATATTCTTTTCCAAAGAAATATCCATTTTACCTGTGTATGGTGGTGTCTGTATTGTGTGGTCACTTAAAACACTGCCATATATTTATTCTTGTGTTTCCCTCCACAATTTGAATATAAAAAGCACAGCACTGCCTATAATTAGATTATAGAAAAGCACTGGCTATTTAAAAATAGCAATGTTTTTAGTTTTTCTCTTTTGAAACCGAAAATAAAATTAATTACGTTGAAAGGTGTATACCTATTGGAGATGGGCACAATTAATCACCTTTTAATCTAAAATTCTAATCTGATGGCTAATAATTGAAGATGTTGGCATATTCTTAGTCGTCCTCCCAAATCAATGAATGTGATTTACTCTTCATAGCTTCCTTGTATTTTTGAATGCATCAGTTAACCTATTTACTTTTTAACATTTACCTAATCATATTAAAAAATCACTGTACCACCATATGATTGCCACGTTTAACTAATTAACCTCACATTTGAAATTAACTTTTAGATTTCCTCAACTCTATATGCGTTTGAGCTGTCCGTGCGTTTCAAATGTCCGGGAGAAAACTTTGACATAGCCTTTCCGCGTTCACCAGCCACTTTGCAACTATGCTAGTTTATTTATTATCCGAACAAATGGATGACTCGTAGACTCGTCGTAAATAATTTGCTATCCACAGAACTTCTCAGTCGCGTCACCAGATGACTCGTTGTAAATAATTATTTTCCCATCAATTACCATTCCATGCATTTATATTTGCATTTTTATCTACCAGTGTTTAGGCACAATCTTGTTGCATTTTTATCAATATTCTTGTATTTGCATGTTTTCCATGCATTTGTATTTGTCTGTGCCAACTACCAGTGTTAAGCACAATCTAATCTTCTTGCATTTTTATCATATGCATTTAGGGATGGAACTTGATGGGCAAATTATCCGTCACGGGGTGATTTGCCCGTTAAATACGTTAAAAAATTTCCACAAAATGTCAACGTTTTTTGATAAATCTGTCAAAACGGGTATATAATATGTGGAAACCATCAAATTTGACAGGTTGTTAGGATTTGAAATTCCAACCCTGTATGCATTGTTCTTCTTATTTTTAAGATAAATATAGATTAATGCTTTTTTTAACACACATACTTAATTTTTTGCTACTAAATTAATTACATTGAACTTCTTGATCATGGTTCAAAATCAATGTGTATTCACCGTGCAATTTTGGAAGAACCAAGGGTCGTGGGGTTTATATGATTTTCTTGTAAATACGGCTGCAACAAATAAATTTAAATTTATTTGATAATTTTGTTTTGGTATTAATACTATATCTAACCTGAACTAAAACTTAATTTCGTTCTAATTTTGTTTAGATGATTTGATAATTTTGACTCCAGGTAAATGATGAGTCTTTTATGTTTTGTTTATCTAATTATAAAATTTCCTCTTAATCATTTTCTTCTTTTTTTTTAACTTTAAATTTTGATATATCAAATTTTAATAGAAATTATGACACGACCATGTCTATGCTTAGAGGTTTAAAAATATTAAATCTCAATTATTATATATGAAAATCAACAAGATAGTGTAATATTGGTATAAGGGTGTTGGATTAATAAATTAATGTGTTGTATTAGTGTTTTATTAATAAAATTTGTATGGTAAAACTTGTCTTCAAATCTAGAGGGTCCTCACATCTTTCACTCGCTCCATTGTTGGAAATGATTGTTTCTTCCATTGTTAATGCCCAAGGTTAGTTATCTCATATTTTTTACTACAAGTATATAATGTTTGACTATATAGGAAGGGTTTAGAAAGGAACTAGATCAGAGATCTAAACATTTCAAAACAAGATTTGATGACCTTATTTACTGGCCCTAGAACCATAACACACCCTCCAATGATAAAGAAACACATCTGCAAGCACTAGTGCACCTACCAACCTATTCTAAACAACTACATGGATATGTGGTTCATGGTGTTCGACAAACCATTCTACAATAATAGGAAGGTAGCATTGTATTTTCTTGGAAAATTATGAGGTGAATTTGTTTTAGCTCACCATGTCAACTACTTTGAGATTGATGAATTCTAGGGGATGGGTCATGGGTCCACACAAGATCGATAAAATGCTAGGCATGACCCATTGAAAGGGAATTTCCCTCTGAGGCAGAGGCCTATCCCCCTCGCCCAACATCCTCCCATTTTAGAAAACATTAGTTAGGCTCAAAATTCCATTTCCAACTTGACCCATAGCTTACTACAACATAGCAAGTTCATTTCATCATCTTGCTAGGAGGGATCTTCAAGCGATGGTGGGGGAGGGGTTGGATCTTCATGCCCTACATTGCTATGATCTTATAGTTGAACTTCATCACCTTGAGATGTATTGGTGACAATTTCCAACATTAATGCAATAGTTGCATCATATTGCTCATTGGGTGCTCAAAAGGAGGCTTCTTCCCACTCAATTGTATGTTGTCATTTGCCACTAAATTCCAATATGAGGGGGTTCTTGCCCCCTCTTCATTTCACTCCATTGTTGCTACCATGCCAGGGGAAATCAAAGGAGGCCACACAAGAATCATTAGAGAACATGCATAAACAACACACCCTAGTTTTTATTCAGCATCCAAACCCTAGCAGAGTGAAGTAAACAAAAAAGGAGTCTCCAAGATACGTTAGTGTTATGTTAGATAAGGTTACATTTAAAAAATTAAAGTCGGCTCAATCTTTAAAAATTAACAATAATAAAAATAAAGTTGACTCAATCAAAATAAAAAAATTATACAAACCATTACATATTACACACATATATATACTAATTACATATACGAGAACATCTAAAATATTAATTCCTTCATATTAAATGATAAAAAAAAAAATTACACCTTGAGAAATTTCATCCCTCTATATAAAGGTGGTTGAGAGAGAATTTCATATTTCTAGGTATAGAATGTACACAAAGGTCTAAATCTCTTCATTTTTTTTGCATTTTCTTGCCTATAATCTCCTATTTTTCTCATTTTATAAAGATATTAATTCCCAAAAATTATTAACCAAGTCACAACCATCTACGGGAGGACTTTGTGTTAGATGATAGGAGAAATGAAAAGGAGAAGAGGAAATCCATGAAAATGTAGATCAAAGATCAATTGGATTATGTTAGCTACATTTCTTGTATAGGGGTGTTCTCCTCGATGGTTTGGGTCTTGGAGTGGTAAATGCAAAGCAGTGGGTTGAAAAACCCACTTATCCTAAGTTTAGAGCTCAAATGTGCTTCCATTAAGCAACGAGAAAATCTGTATGGCCGGGATCTGCGTGCCCAGATCTTTGATCGAGGTTGGATTCTGGAGCCCCCTCGCCATTCTACCTTTAAGGCGGAGGGGGGGTCTGGAATTGAGCACACAAGTTTGAGCGGCTTAGATTCGGGCGCCTAGATCTGCGGCTGNGTCACATCTCCCGCTCCTCTTCTACCTTTCGCTACCACATACCCATCCTCCACTCTCCCCGTTGTCATGTTCCTTTTCCCCTTAGACCCTCTTACCCTCTAACACCTATACCTCCATACTCCACACCACTTCCACTTGTGTTGTGTCCTCAGTCCCCAACCTGTCGCATTGCGGCCTCATTGTCACCTTCTCGCGGTACATCGCCTCATCATCTGGTGTCACAGCCTCCGTTTCTTCGCCACCTAGTGCTTCCACCACAGCACCTCTCGTCTCACCCTCATCCACGTCCTCCATAGGGGTCCCCTTGCAGCAGTCCAACGAAGCAGCATCCAAAGAAAATTTGCCACGTCGTCCGAGTACAGAGTTGACCGAGGCCATTCCCAATCCCAAGGAAGCAGTTATTGTGGTAGTTGATGGTGGTTGAACGTCGTCTTCTTACATAAATAGAAGGATAGGAAAGGACCAAGCATAGAGGTGGACTAACAGTCCATCCTGACAGAGATTGCGTCTGACAAATGACTACATGGGCATTCTACCCAATGTCTGCATGCGCATGACAGAGAAGCTCCTCAACGTCAAGCATTGAATTCATGATATGATCACGCCTTCAGCGCCTGAGTCAGCTCCAAGTATATGTAGGCATTTTTGCCATTTTGTTTAGTATCGATGGTTGAGCTTTGCTCCCGACTGTAAGTTTCTGAGGAAGCGCTGGTTATGTATTTTGATTTGAGACTGTCAAATTAATGGAAGTCAGCTTCTCTTTCCTTTTTATTTTGTTTGTTAGTTGTTTAAAACACTCATAATTGGAGGATCCAGTCGAGGGTTGCATATTTTAGGATGACGTATGGTTGGTCACTGCAATATCTGCACCAGTCTTAAGTAGTCTCCCATGTTGTCTTTTTCAGTGTGCACTGAATGATTCGGAATTGGAGGATCCAATCGAATGGTTGTGGCTACATAGTATGATAGGTTTGGTCAGTGTGCAGTTATCACTGTGTCATTTAGGCACATTTCAGTGTTTCATTTTTCTTTCCCAAGTTGCTGGAAGGCCTGATGCCCAGAGCAGTCTCCTCCCTTTTCTCCCTAGTCTTCCCTCTAATCTCGCTTTAACTCAAATTCCTGACTGAAGTTAGTTCTGGCCCTCACTTCCCTGTGCATTTCTGGCCTAGTTTTCTGAGTTAAATGATTATGTCCTAAGTTTACTCCCATCTTATCACCCCTTTAAACAAATTTGTGACAATAAATTGATGGGCGTCGGGCTCTGCTCCTGCTACAATCCAGGAGTGATTTCCATCGCCAACATTTCTAGCGTCGTTTCCGGGGACGAAGTTGAAAATTTTTCCTGGGATTGAACGACATTGAGCCTCTGATTCTGAAGGTGTATCAAGCATCAGAGCCCTTAAAGATTGCTACTGTGCACCTGGAAACTCCGTTGTGGAGACTCCAAGGTTTCCACATCACTATTTCAGTTGTGGCTATTTTAGCATGCCTGAAAGTTGAACCATAAAAGCTTTCTCGAGAAGGTTTCAGCAGCTGCTTTCTCAGCCTAAGAAGCTTCCTGGGGTAACGACAATGTTAAGGTCTGGCCTTTGATGGTGAACAAGGACCAGGCACATTCAAAGCTGTAAATCTTTCACCTGGCGACTCCATGATTCAAGGATCAATCAACGACTCCATCGGTTTGATATGGAGAAAATCTTAGCTCAAAGGTTTGCTTTCTGTGACTTTTCCCAGATAGTTGGTTTTCCTAATGCACTTCTTGATAGAGACATATGGGAAAATTTCCTCCCTGAATTTCACGCAAAGAGTTCGGAGGAACCAGCTAAGCATTTACTGGACTTTCATGGAGTTATTGATCAACTTAATATCACGCATGAAGATGTCTGGATTAAGATGTTTAGGTATTCATTAAAGGGAGCTTCTCTTGATTGTGTCGTTCTCTTCCCGCTGCAAGCATCCACTCTTTGAAAGGTTTTCATACAGCTTTCCATTCATTTTGTAAAGATTACTTTCCATCTGAATGTTTGTATGAAAATTGTTGTGAGGAGTTTTATTCGCTTCATGGATACTCTGTTGGTCCTGAAGATCATGTTTATGATGAAGCTTTTATTGTGGAGGAAAGCATTTGCTATGAAAATATAGAGGGGTTGAATGATATTAATTTTGTTAGCCCTAGAATAGAAGCATTTGACATCATTTCAGATGCATCTGTTCTTTTAGATGCTTATAAAGATCAACATGCCTCTTGTGAAAATTATGAGTTTATAGAGCAGATGTGGTCTATAGTAGATGGATCACCTGGATATAGGGTTGAAGTAGATGTTCCTAGCAGTCCTGCTTATGATGGCGAAGACCTTCCCATTTTTAAAGAAGAGATGGTTGTGGAAGAGGATTCTTCTCTTTTCCTTCAAGGGGTTTTCCATGATATATTTTTACCTAGGATTAAAGAGAACCCCAAGGATCCTATTTACGACGATTACAGATCTGATCCCTAGGAGAGTTATGGAGAGCAGGAGGTGGACCAGAAAAGGGTGCAGTTTACATCTTACATAGAGGTCGCCGAGTAGCAATTTGAAGAGCATAATTTACCCACGGTCCCTATTTATGATGAATACGAATCTAACCTGGGGGAGTGCCAAGAAGAAGAACTAGAAGAACCAGAGGAGCTATTTGCCTTATGTCCAGAGCCAGTCAGCGAGTAGCCACCGCCTGAGAGCTTTCAACCTACGTCAGTTTTCTACCCACCTGTGCTTACCATAGATATTCAGCCACACATCCACAATTTTGTAGCAGAGGAGGCTGCCTGTCGCCAATTTTCCGGAGTTTGCCGCTGGTCCTATGAACCTGTGAAGGAATACATGGAGTTGCATTTCCTTCACAAATTGGAGCCACCCTCTTTCATCTCAGCTTTAGCCTGTAAGGAGGAGTTGAAGAGCATAACCATTCTACTGTCACGGTTACACCACCTGTTTGTAATCATCGATAGAAGGAAGGAGCTTCCATTCAAGAAGTTACTTGATTGGTTATGGTGGAATTTTGTTTTCACCTAGCCCCGTGTAAAGGATTTTTCTAGTTTAGGACTGTACATAAATAAGCTCTTTTGAGCATGTATGTTTATTTTTTTTTGCTTTTATTGTTACTTTTCGGCATGTATTTTCAGCAGGTTGTTTCAATCTTGACTCCATAGCCCAACAGAAAGGCGACTGGAACTGCAGAAGGAGTTCTTAGAGCATCACGGGGACGTCTCTATCCCCCATGGAGCCTGATGTTAGTGAAATTTCTTGTACAGGGGTGTTCTCCTCGATGGTTTGGGTATTGGAGTGGTAAATGCAAAGCAGTGGGTTGAAAAACCCACTTATCCTAAGTTTCGGGCACAAATGCGCTTCCATTAAGCAACAAGCAAATCTATATGGCCGGGATCTACGTGCCCAGATCTTCGGTCAAGGTTGGATTCTAGAGCCCCCTCACCATTCTATCTTTAAGGCGGAGGGGGGGTCCGGAATTGAGCGCGTAATTTTGAGCGTCTTAGATTCGGGCGCCTGGATCTGCAGCTGAGAATGGATTTCGGACCCNCCCCCCCCCCCCGCTATTCTACCTTTAATAAAGGGGGGGGTTCGGAATTGACAGTTTAAAGCGGGCCCCCTTTTGTCACATATCCTACTCCCTCCGCTTACCACCTTCCACCATGTGTCTTCCCCTATCACATCTCCCACTCCTCTTCTACCTTTCGCTACCACATACCCGTCCTCCACTCTCCCCGTTGTCATGTTCCTTTTCCCCTTAGACCCTGTTACCCTCTAACACCTGTACCTCCATACTCCATGCCACTTCCACCTGTGTTGTGTCCTTAGTCCCCAACCTGTCGCATTGTGGCCTCATTGTCACCTTATCGTGATACATCACCTCATCATCTGGTGTCACAGCCTCAATTTCTTCTCCACCTAGTGCTTCCACCTCAGCAGCTCTCGTCTCACCCTCATCCAGGTCCTCCATAGGGGTCCCCTCGCAGCAGTCCAACGAAGCATCATCCAAAGAAAAACCACCACATCGTCTGAGTACAGAGTTGACCGAGGCCATTCCCAATCCCAAGGAAGAAGTTATTGTGGTAGTTGATGGTGGTTGAACGTCGTCTTCTTCCATCAATAGAAGGCCAGGAAAGGACCAAGCGTAGAGGCGGACTGATAGTCCATCCTGACAAAGATTGCGTCTGACAAATGACTGCATGGGCAGTCTACCCAACGTCTGCATGCGTCACCTGACAGAGAAGCTCCTCAACGTCAAGCATTGAATTCATGATATGATCACGCCTTCAGCGCCTGAGTCAGATCCAAGTATATGTAGGCATTTTTTCCATTTTGTTTAGTATCGATGGTTGAGCTTAGCTCGCGACTGTAAGTTTCTGAGCAAGCTCTGGTTATGTATTTTGATTTGAGACTATCAAATTAATGGAAGTCGGCTTCTCTTTCCTTTTTATTTTGTTTGTTAGTTGTTTAAAACACTCAGAATTGGAGGATCCAGTCGAGGGTTGCATATTGTAGGATGACGTATGGTTGTTCACTGCAATCTTTGCACCAGTCTTAAGCAATCTCCCAAGTTGTCTTTTTCAGCTTGCACTGAATGATTTAGAATTGGAGGATCCAGTCGAATGGTTGTGGCTGCATAGTATGATAGGTTTGGTCAGTGTGCAGTTATCACTGTGTCATTTAGGCACATTTCAGTGTTTTGTTTTTCTTTCCCAAGTTGTTGGAAGGCCTGATGCCCAGAGAAGTCTCCTCCCTTTTCTCCCTAGTCTTCCCTCTAATCTCGCTTTAACTCAAATTCCTGACTGAAGTTAGTTCTAGCCCTCACTTCCACGTGCATTTCTGGCCTAGTTTTCTAAGTTAAATGATTTTGTCCTAAGTTTACTCCCATCCGATCACCCCTTTAAACAAATTCGTGACAATAAACTGATGGGCGTCGGGCTCTGCTCCTGCTGCAATCCAAGAGTGACTTCCGTCGCCAACAGATTCCATGGTAACGGGTGAAACAAAAAAGAGAAGAAAATGTATACAATAATTCTAATTTTTCATTGTAATTGTATGCTTGAGAAATAAATGTATTGAAGTGTCTATTCGATGAATGCCACTTGAGAGGTATGAATTTTAAAAATATTATAATTTTGATCATCTCTAGGTGTCAATAATAGTCGAAAGAAAGAAGGTAAAAAAAAGTAAACTCTAAATTAACAAACAATCAATCATGAATTGCGACGATCAACAAATGTATTGTACAATTAATCTCTTAGCCCCTATTGAATTATTAACAAATTAACAAAAAAGGATGGATGGATATTAATTGTACAAGGATATAAGAACATGACCAACTAGTATGGAATGACCAATTAGTATGGTGCAACATTATGGGATGAATTGGAATTTTTTTCCTTTTGTGAAGTCGTTTATAACCTCAAAATCCATGATTAGCAATATTTGTCTACATGAAGACCTCTGAAGCATGATGACAGAGATATTCCCATTGAAAAAGCAAAAAATCTTACGAATTGGATATGTGAAGCATGGAATATGAAACCAAGGTCTTTATGTGTTTACCTTAACTTCGTATAGAATGTGTGCACTATGGGGCCAATCAAGTTGAATTTTGGGAAGTCAGGGGCATAGATATAGAGTTTGGATTAGGTAGGATTTATGAGATTTGATGATAATACTAGGGTGTACTAGGTATGGAGGCATGAGGAATACAAAAGAGAATGGTTTGACTATGTGAGACTCTAAAGCATATGATGTATACTTAGGGATATGGTGATGGTGTTTTCAATATTGGATATAGTCAAATTGACAAATACTTAAGGTATAGAATTATTATCTCTGACATGGACTTGGAAAGCCATGTGTTTAAGAGAACAAATCATCCAAGAATACATGGAGGAAATCACAGAGGAGGAAGGGGTCAAAACCATCTATAAGTATATCATGTCAAGATATGATGAAATATGAGATTTCTCACCAAAAACAATATGTAAAAGAACAAGGTTGTCATGTCTTGTATATAAATGGGATTGAGAGAGAATCCATGTTTCTAGAATTAGAATGTCCACAAAAGTCCAAATCCCTTCCTTTATTTTGCATTTTCTTGCTTAAATTCTTCTTTAACTCTTTCTATGTGATGAGGCTTTATATTCTAAAACTATTGATTCTTGAAAATTATCAACCAAGTGTTAAATTATGAGTTGTATTTCGTATGTGGATTAATTCTTTTATTTTCCTCATTACTTTGATTCCAGCTTAATACACTTCAACAATACCAAATCATAATCGAATAGAAATAACTATGTAGATGAGTAAGCATGCACATCAACAACACATATACCCTGGGGAAATCCTGTACAGGGAGAAAAACCCCAACAAACGATATTCATTTATTCCATTAATAATGTAAGATCACTTACAAATATCCACCATGAATGTTATGATCTTAAAGAGCTTGCCAAGATTACTCTGACTTGACAAAGACCTAAGAGACCTTGTTTAAATACACCTCTGATATGTTGCCTCTATTGATGATATACAACAATGATATGTTGTTGATATATGCCTCTGATATGCAACCTCTA